>JABEEO010000229.1:0-56984 GCA_013364945.1 Fusarium tupiense | reverse complement strand
GCCTAATTCGGCCTCCCCTACGGCCCCTACCATAGGTCACCTACAGCACCTCATCAGTGGAGGGGACTCATCGGCCGAATGCCTGGGCTTCCAAAACCCGCCTAAAACCAAACCAAACCAGCCTCTTCACTCTTCACCCCATCCCCTTCAACCAACTCTCCACTCCGTCTTTTCTCCCATCTCCCATCAACTTACCTCTGCAGCCGTTCCAACACCATCTCCCCCCAAATACCCTCTTCATTTCCATCTTCCTCTTTTTCTCGTTTACTGGTGTTGTACGTATCCTCCATCTATAACGTCTGTCCTCGAACCTCTTCCTTTGGCCGTCGGAAATTGTTCCCCTGCAATCTCACGAGTAATCCTGCGCCAGACTCGCTCCACCGCGTCACGATCCGTTACGATACCCTCAAAATCCTGTCCGACTCGATCTACCTTGACCAGTTCCCCCATCGAGGGGCTTGTCCATAGCATCATCAACCTCGCTTCCTATTGTGTTGTCTGTTGAACGTTGCGAATCTGGCTCGCTTTATTGTCGCTAGGCTTCAGGTCGCTACACCATCTCGACAAATTGGGGTCGTTAATAATCCCTCCCATATCATACCTCCGAAACCCGTCTCAACCATCCTTCAACATCATCAACCGCCAACATGAGGGAAGTCAATTTCAGTATCCCCAACGTCAACAAGGCGTCTGTTGGTATCACCACCGCCCTATATGACCGCCGTGCTCTCGACTGCACCTCGACCCTCCCCCTCATCAACTCCCTCAACCATCTCGCCTATCTCACCACATCCTCTGCTCGCATCCGTGACATCCTCACCGTCGATGGAGGCATCGAGCGTCTCGTCTGCATTCTGAAGCAAGGTCGTAGTAAGGACATGATGGGAATGTGGAAGTGGAACCTTGCTTTTCAGTGTGTCGTCAATATCGGCGTCCGAGGCACGGAAAACGTCCGCACCAGAGTTGTTGAGGCTGACATGGTCCCCGTCATCGCTACCATCCTCGACAACTATACAAAAGCTGTTGATAAATGCCGCGAGAAGGCAGAGGAGGCCAAACAGAAGCAGAGCTACGACCATCACCGTCACCGAAGCCATGAACACCGTTCAACCCCTAAAGCTTCATCCTCCAACCCAGCATCGGCCTCTGCCTCTGCATCGTCTTCGTCCACAACAGTAGGTGCCTCTGCGTTTGGTCATCGATCTAGTTCTCGTGTCGATGCCACCGAGCAGCGATCTCGTCGTCACGGCCCACCGCCGTCCATTGATGTCTCAGCCTCTTACGCTGGGCCGTCCACCGCTGCTCCTCAGCAGCAGACGCAACAACAAACCGCCGATACTGCTATGGGCAACTCTCAATGGTCCCAGTCTTCTTCAGATCGATCTACGTCTTGGGGTTCATCTCGTCACCAGCCCCTGAGAGGTCTTGAAAGTCGTCACGCCACAACTTCGACCCCCCGTCAGGCCATGCAGCCCCTTGCAACTGCAGTCCCTGCCACCGAGACTCTTGAGGGTTTTGTGAGACCTGTTCGTGATATCGATCGCCTTGCGTCGATGGCACCATTCGGCTCAGATCTGTTATCTCAACCCACATCCCCGACTACGCCATTGCCACCGCCCCAGATGCGATCGCCCACTGTCCGCCCAGCATCTGCTCTTGGCTCCCAACGATCTCGTAGACGCCCATCGATCCGCCATCAGAACTCGACTGCCGATGTCGACGACATTAATGGAGATAGCATGCCGTCAGACGAGTCACCTGAGACGGAGATGACTGGTACTGATAACCTGCAGTCAGCTGTTGGTATCCAGGATATCACCATGGAAGATGGTGACACTATGCTCGGTGGTACAGCTCTTGACTTGGCTACGCCAACTGTCTCCGAGACCCACCAAGAGGCCAGTACCTTCAACATTAACCACCGTAGCCCCATGGACGGAAGCATTGTCAACAACAACACCCCGGCTCCGGTTCCTGCAATTGGTCTCTCACCTAACCGCCCTACGTTGAACACGCCTCCTCAGCCCCCTCTGGCCGCCACTACCGTCCCTCGATATCTCCTCGACCGCAACTTTGTTCCCAACCCTCAGATGGTCGCTGCGATGCCTAGAGAAGAGGATGTGCTCATGTCTTTGCAGCTTCTTGCCTATGTCTCGAAGTATTGTGGGCTTCGCTCCTACTTCCAGAAGAGCCACCTCGTTCCTCGCCTTAAGATTGGCAAGGAGCTCGCTGCCATTGATAAGGACATGTCTGCCATGGACGAAGAAGAGGAAGAACCCGAAGTCTACGATGAAGATGCCGACGATGAGGAGTACCTGCTCCCTAACGACTTCAACCTCTTCCCACTGGTCGAGAAGTTCACAGTCCGCTACCACAGCACTGACATGCAGTACTGGGCCGGTGTTGTTATGCGAAATCTCTGCCGAAAGGATGACACACGCGGAGGCATCCGCCAATGTGCATACTACCAGTGCGGCAAATGGGAAGAGTACACTCGCCAATTTGCAAAGTGTCGTCGATGCCGACGCACCAAATACTGCAGCAAAGAGTGCCAGAAGAGCGCATGGGCTTTCCACCGCCACTGGTGTGTAGCGGCCACACAGTAAGGTCGTTCGTTTGGCGGTGGCTCAGCACAATGATTTACACGACAACGACAATCAATTCATAACAGCATCTTCTCGGCGCATCCTGCTGCATTAATGCTTGATTCATACGCATTATTCTTTCAAGGGTCGCAAATGCATTGCACAGCAAAGCGTGTCATGAGCGCATGGCGTTTCTTCTCGATACCACTGGTTTTGCTTTCTTTTTCATGGGCGTACGGGGTTGGGCATCATTGACGGTCATTGGCTTTGGGTGCATCATCGCATGTCATTGCACATTCAACGTTTCTTTGTCTCTTATCTAACACTTCTCTCACCTTGGAGGTTCACTTTTTCTAATTATTTCTTATTGGTGTGGCTGCAACCGCTCGGGGGTTATATATCTCTGAGCTCTGGCGTTTTCGACCGCGAGCGAGCATTAAGCAGACGACAATGGTGCTCGTTTATGTATATAGATACCTTTTGACTGCTGGGGGCTCTCGGATGGCACCACTTTCGAGGGCATGGACACCTGGATATGACTTGACGACGGAGAACGACGGAGGAGGCGATGGTGATTCGCAAAAAGACGACACGGGCAGAGTCGGCTGCAAAATTGATTCAGTGGATACTGATTTGCATGTTCAACAGGGTTGGATGTGCAGCCTGCTTGGTGATTGAGCCCGTGAAAGGGCATCATCTTGGAGGCTATCGGGACTGCTCAGACTTGATATGCAGTCGAAATCAGAATCTGCTATATATTCCTTTGGGTATAGATGAAATGACCAAAAATTCAAAATACCTGGCTCCTGAAGTGACTGACCATGATAAAGCGGATTAATTCGAGCACTTTGTAGACACAACGTAAAGATTATGAAGCCAATCGAGTCCGAGTCTTTGAGATGAATCACATTGTGCAAGTATGAATAGTATTGTGACAGGAAATATGAATATTGACCAAATGGTTTCGATTTACATGCAAGAGGACCCTAAACGCCAGCCCTTGTACTTCGTCTCTAGCCTTTCTTTTCAACAGCAATGCATCACGCAAGCCAATCTCGCCCTTAATCTCACCAACAGTTATCAACACAATGCCTCTCCCTCTCTTTACCGAGAGCCCATGGCCTTCCGTCTCGCCTTGCCGGGTCGAGACTTGGAAACTCTGCTGCCGGCCTTCATCTTCTTGGGGTCGAAGCCGCTGAGATCGCCAGAGCTCATAGCGTCGCCTGACTTGGCATGGCGCTTCTTGCCACCGAAGCCGTACTTCTCGTTCTTCTTGGCTCGCTTGTGGTTGGCTCCGGCGCCGACTTGGCCGCGACCAGCGCCTGCGCGAGGGTTGTGACCCTTCATTTCCTTCTCGACACCGACGTCGAAGATATCGGCTTCCTTGGTATCGAGACCAGCACCACCGGTTTCTGAGCGCTCTGAACATGGTTGTTAGTAAGGAGTCAAATAGAAGTGGTGAGTTGCGGGAATGCTTACTTCGCTTGAGGTTCTTGATCTTCTCAAGAGTCTCACGCTTGGCCTTATGTCGCTCTTGGAGCTTAGCAACCTGGACCTGCTTTCCGAACTTCTTGAGGTCGCGCAGCTTGCGAGCCTCCTGGGCAGCCTTCTTGTTAGACGCCTCCTCCACAAGCTTAGCCTTGACCTTCTCCATATGAGCATCCTCCTTGATCATCTCGGCGAAGTAATCCTTGGGACGAGAGAAGGGGACGTTTTCTTTTCGCAGAAGCTTGCGGGCAGAGCGAGCGGCCTCGAGACTCTGACTGTAGAAGGCGAGCTCGCGCTGCAGATCGTCTGACACGTCGGGGATGGCCTCAGAGGTCAAGTCTGTTGAGATGATGGACTGATGGGTGGCGAATGGGACGGACTTGTCTGTAGGGATAGAGATGCGGTTCAGCGCTGCGAGGAGAGCGGTTGTGTTGTTGATGGTGAGGCGCTGGTGGGGAATGATGTCTTCCTTGTCCTCATCTTCGAGGTCCTCGAGATCAGACATGGGGATATCCTCTTCATCTTCCTCTTCCTCGTCGTCATCGTCCTCTTGGGCCGCAGCCTTCTTCTCAGCTGCCAGCTGTGCAATTTCGCTCTTCTTAAGTGTATCTCTCTTTGGCTTACGAATTATCTTTTCCTCGAGTTCGATTGAAGAATCTGAGTCGTCGCTGTCGTTGATGGCGTTCAAATCGTACTGCATTCTGTTAGTCCAATTCTCGAGCGCGAGATAGTTCGTAACAAACCTGAGGCTCTTCCTCGTCATCCTCATCCTCGTCCTCATCTTCCTCCTCCTCGTCATCCTCATCATCGTCTTCAAATTCAGCCTCAATCTCAATGGTCTTCTTCTTCTCGTCGTCCTTGTCTGCCCCGCGAGCAGCAGCGTTGCGCTTCTCAGCCTCCTTCTGCTTTTTCAGGAGCTTGAGCTTCTTGAAGTCTGTGCCCTTCTCGGCGGCAAGGGCCATCTTTAGTTTGCTTTTTGTGACCATTTTTGCGTATGTAAATGTCAAATGCGACTTTGTCGTGTTTGGTAGTCGGCGCAAAGCTTCTGGGCAAATGTTACTGGGTGCTAATAGGAAAAATCTCCAAATTCTGCCGCGGGACTGTCTTGACCGCCTTGACATTTTTTTAGTGGAGACATTTCCTTTTTTGGAGGTCGCCAATGGATGAATGAATGCTACCTTGTCTAGGTAGGTGAGGAAAGAAAACTCAGGACTTCGATCCTAGATGACAAAAAGACTTAAGTGACTTCGTATGTATAAAATTAGCATACCTTTTGCTGAGTTTACTCTAACACCTTGTATCAAGGTTTGATGTTTTCTTGCTCCCTGAGGTCTTGTCCACTCACTCAGGACCTAAACTTCATTGACTCAAGGCAAAATCTTAAGAATATATGCCAACGACCTATTTCTGGGTGTCCAATGTTGGTGCTCTTAGTTGCACTTAAAAAGTCTAGAATTGAACTGCAGTGTTCCATTTCTTGGTACTCCTTAACACGCTTGACCAATGGAAGAAATGGTAGGTTTAAGATCTGGCAGTACTAATACAAAGTTGTATTAAGATTGTCCATATTCTTTCTTCTAGTATTTATATTCCTCTCAATGTCCCTAGAAGATCGGGTCTCTCTTCAGTAACTCCGGGGACAAGCTTCAGTCATTCGAGTGTATCATCTCAGCCAAAGTGCGTTTTGCTTCTTTCAAATTATCTACATTGATGACATCAACGCCTTCGTTAAGCAATTTCCTGTCAACTTGTCTCTGGACTGTCGGTAACATTGGCGGCAGGCCCCAATATCGAACCAGGAGACCTCGACTATGGGCTTGAGCGATCTGATTCCGTATCAACTCCAGCTTCCCTGGCCCCAAAAGATTGCCAAGCGATTTCTTTAACGAGGTGCTGGCATAGTATGAGTTGGTCTGGTCGTATTGGCCTTCGGCTAGACTCTTGAGTGGTGCATCAAAAAAGACGTCGTGTGAAGGGTTGGCGTCTTTCACCAGGCGAAACTCGGTCTTACCAGTTGCCACGACTGTGATAGGCCTTGACACAAACTTGCCGTCGCTGACATGGCTCAACCACCCCCTTTGACGAAGCGGCTCTAGCTTCTCCAGTAACAGTGGCCATGTTGTATCCGGGTTCGACTTCAAGTCCACCAGCAGCACCACGGTCTGGTTAGGTTCGCGGTCATATACGCCTTGAGGTAGAAGTTCCGGGTCTCTGTCTTGGTTTCGAACCTTGAGTAAGTTCACTAGAGGTTGAATGTACATTGACGTCAAAGTTTTTTCGGCCGATAGATCGCCCTTGGCATGGCCGACCATAAGTTCGTCCCCAACCTTCCAGACATCTACTTCGATGCCAATGCAGCCAGTCGTGATAGCATCGGTGAAAGGCTTAGGTCTCCAATAATCGTTATGCGAGTGGCATGGTATAGGAATTGGGTCGTCAGGCCCCGAGTCACGTCTGATGTGAAGACTGCCTGCCTGTACTTCAGGAGTATAAGGCCAGAGCATAGATGTGGTCGTAAGGATAGCAGCGAACATCAGAGCTATTGAACTATTCGCAGTCAGAAGCAGAGAACGCATGGTAGAACTCGAGACTTACCTGATAGCGGCTACTGTCATACCAAAGGCAAGAATATATTGGTTTCTTCTGGCCCTCAGGCGAGGGACTCCATTTCTAGAGACCATTTTTGTTGCCTTTTGCTCTTGGGATGAAGAGTATATTGCCGATTTAGTGGTTTCTTGTGGTTGTTGCATATATGATGATCGCGTTGAGAGGTTGACGACTGAGATAGAAGTATGGGCCTGCTATGTATCAGAGAGAGATTTTCTTGGTGCTTGCTTTGGATTGAAGCTGCTTAATATATTGCTTTCCAAGGTTTAAGGAATATTTTGTGATCTGTTAACACTCCCATAATAGGTTACTATGTCGGTATGTTGTGTTAAGCATACTGTATGTTATCGTGCTATCGTGGCTGCCCCAGTGATACAATTGGCCATGAGCTGTGAGATGAGGGCATTGTAATTGGAGTTCAATGAAGACATTTCGGGACGTCGAGATAGTTTGAGGCTTGTGATGATGATGTCAGCGAGTCTCAGAATTCGGGTAGGCTAATGAGTTAAGTAAGGTATAGTTAAGTTAGTAAGTATAGTAAGTTATGTATGAAAAGGCTAACGTGAGTGAGTCTATAGACGTTTTAGTACACCACCTATGAAAAACAAAATAATTTTCTTTTACAACGATATTCTACCCTTTGCCTTCTAAGTCGTCTACCATACTCCGAGGCCGCTATACTAAGAAGATATCACGGCATTCAACTTCCGTATCTAATCATTCTTGTGATCCGCCCAAAAACATCCAGATTAATCAGGTTTCCGAGTCTCCGGAATATCACCGAATTCACTCTTGATATTACCTAGTGCAACCCTTTGACAGACACGTCATGGAGATCGATAACCCCGCAAGTTGTATCAGGAATGGAAACATCTCCGCCATGACTAGACTTTGACCTGATACCTTTCTCCGATACATGATATATTGTGACTGAGCCTCTCTCTTCTTACAACAATCAACAACCATATCACATCCATCTCTACAGTCACAATGGCCAACGAAGGACGCATCGCCACTCTCGATGTAAGATAACTCAACTGTGATACAATCTTAGACGAAACCATGCTTATTAAACAACAGTCTACCATCGCCGATAGGCTTCCAGCCTTCTCCAAGACTCTCTTTGACGGAAAGGCCGCCAAGGACCTGAGCTTTGAGGCAATTGCAAAGCATCTAGGCCGTAGTGAAGTTGCAGTGGCAGCATTGTTCTACGGACAGGCCACCGCCTCGCCTGAGGATGTTGAGAAGCTATCAGAGATCCTTGACCTCCCAAAGGAGACGTTGGCTGCTCAGCTAACGGGCTTCCCTAACCGTGGCCAGGCTGGACCCATGCCTCCCACTGAGCCTCTCATCTACCGACTGTACGAGATTGTTCAAAACTATGGATATGCCTACAAGGCTATTCTAAATGAGAAGTTCGGAGATGGAATCATGAGTGCTATTTGCTTTTCGACTACCGTGGACAAGGAGGTGGATGAGGCGGGCTCACCATGGGTCGTTATCACATTGAAGGGCAAATGGTAAGCAAGCCACAAGCTATTCTTAGCATTGTTTTCATGTTGACTAACATGTACAGGCTTCCCTTTAGTCGTTTCTAAGTCTTGTTCTTGTTTGAAACTGGGTTGGCAGGTCTCGGCAGGGCCTTGACGCATATCGTGCCACTTAGAAGAATGACTACTCAGATATCAATTGCTGCAATTGGGTCAGCGGTAGAATTTCAAAGCCTCCTCAACTCAATTACACCGTAAGTTTCCAGCAACTTTGGCAGGGGAAAAGTGGCGATATAGCAAGGAACAATACCAAGCGAGAGAACAATATTAAGCACTCTACAAAGGAATACCAGCATGCAAACCCCGTGCGTTCGCAATCGTTGTACCACATGATACTACAATTAGAACGAATTTCAGGTATTGGAAACAGTCTGAAAGCCAATTCAGTGTATAATTCGAACCAGGGGTAGGTCCGAAGGCCGGCGACAGTTTGGTGGCTGGACTAGCGGCGGATACTCTTTTGTCTGGCAGCAACACCATCTTGAGAACAATATTAAGCATTTTTGCACGGATCACAGGCTTCAACGCCAACACTGCAACTCCTCGCGAACATCGCGTTTATCGCCATTATGTTAGATAATCATACCACGACAATCCCGTCAGGGTCAAGTATAAAAACCAGGCCGTCTTCCCTCACATCTCATTCTCATCAACGCACAATAATCATTCACTTACACACACAAACACTCTTTTCACCATTTTCAACACAGAACACTCTCCGACTTTTCTAAGTCTTTCAACCCCAACTTTCAAAATGCCTTCCACCAAGAACACCACCGCCCAGACCCCCGGCTACCCTCTCACCTGCAGCGTCATGGCCAAGCCCACCAAGGACAACCAGACTCCCGGCTATCCCCTGACCTGCAGCGTCATGAAGAAGCCAGCTGCCAACGGTCAAACCCCCGGCTACCCCCTGACCTGCACTGTCATGTAAATGACTTTTTTCTTCAACTCACGGCTTCATAACTCCACTGGGCTTCTGAGAGCAAACTTTGATAACTCGACAAATGCAAAATACCAGTACTTGGCTGAGCATTTCGCTCTCAGATCACAAATTGGAGGAAGATGGAGATGATTCGGCAAGGAGAGGATTCATTTGGCTTGATTAATCTTTTGTTTACCTGGCTTTGAGTGACGGGACGCCGACATTTGGACGCCATTTTTATACCGGGCTGGCCGGTTTCATCAGTCGCGAGGTGGAATCTGGACGCTTATAAGGAGGAGGACGGGGACGATTTACTACTTTCTTGAATACAAGCCTTTGAATTACTTTTGGTGCCTTATGCTGTAAGAATGTGACATGATTGCCATAAATCATCCAGGCCATTTCATTCTAGTCTTCACTTACACCCCCCTCACTTAGAGGCTCGTCTACCGTACTGGCGCAAGAGTCACTTTCTCAGACAGCCTCCATGATGCAAGATGGATAGTTCTAAAAAGACAAAGCAGGAACATCCTAAGATACAAATATTGTTCGATTGTTCAACTTGACAATTGGCATCATAACTGCAAACCCATTGTCTAATAACCCAGCCTGGAAGTTCTCTAGAGTGGATCCATTCAGATGTCGGCGAGGATGAGAGACTTCGGCCTACAACTATCATTCCAAGACTCCCAGATTGAGAAGTAAAACTCGTTTTCTACTAGATATTAATATAAATAAGAAGTTATATTGTGTACTGAGCCTTGAATTCCGAGGTTATGCTATTCTTTGGCATCTGTTAAAGCAGGAACCATATATTCTGGGTATTGTGGGGGTGCTTGGCGGTACGGGATTCTTATCGATAAGAGAATTTTTGGTGCAACTCAACTTTCGCAACTTGCATCTCCAAGTTTGTCTTCAACAATTGTGACCGTACCACGCACGATTCAGCGACGCCACTACACAAATCCAAGTCCGGGAAAGCCCTCAATAGGTACAGAGATATATCCGCGCACTTCAACATGCCTCACAAGCACAAAAGAAAGAGGGGAGATGACGAAGCAGAGTACGTCAATCTTTAATCTCGATTCCACAGGCGCAACTGACGTTTCATAGCTTCAATCTCCCTCCGACTCAAAGAGCACGACCTTTACAAGTAGGAAAGAAGAAGGCGACAACAGGAAAGGGGAAAAAGGAGGCAGAAGACACAAAAGATATTGCTCCAAAGACGAAGAAGGGCAAGAAGGCTCGCAAGGACAACGATGCACCTCGAGCTTTTAGACGACTCATGTCTGTCGCACAGGGCAAGAAAGTGAGATCTGGGCTCGACAACGGTGAAGATACGAAAACCGCAAAACAAAAGGCGGAGGAACTCAAGATCCGTCCAGGCGAAGATCTAAGGGCATTTGCTCAACGAGTCGATGCCTCACTACCCGTCGCAGGCCTTACCAAGAAGACGGCCATCAAGGATGGCAAGGATGAGCAGGGTTTCAAGGTCTACCGCACTCGAAAGGAGAGAAACATGCACAAACTTTACGCCCAATGGAGAGACGAGGAGCGAAAGATTCAGGAGCAAAAAGAGGAAGAAGCAGACGAAGAAATCGGCCGTGAACTCGACGAAGATCCTACTGGTGCTACAGCAATTGCAAGGGCAACACTCAATGAAGCAACAGGCAAGCGAGCACGACGGAAGGGTGGAAAGGTCGACGACCCTTGGGAGGAGTTGAAGAAGAAGAGAGCGGAAGCCAAGATTGCTGTGCACGACCAGGCGCAAGCCCCACCAGAGCTGAACAAGAATTTGACAAAACAGATCAAGATTAAAGATGCTACTGCGGATGTTGAAAACATTCCCAAGGCTGCGGGCAGTCTGAAGAGAAGAGAGGAGTTGCAGGAGGCTAGGGCGGATGTTTTGGAGGCGTATAGAAAGATTCGGGAACATGAACAGGCCAAGCTGTTAAGAGCAGGCCTCTAATACTCTGCTTCAGCAAGTTTGTGTTTGAAAAATTTAGAATTGCAATACAATCAAAAGCGTCATGACTGCATCTCGCGTATGGTTTCGATTGTGTTGGGAGTAGTCTCTGTTTAGCGTTCAACAATTTGAGAAGAGTGTAACTAGGGTATGTATTCCCCAGAAGGCTCAATCACGTATCTCAGCAGCTTCAGACCAAGGCAAAACTCACCGACTTAACGGCAACGATGACCAGCACAGTTGTCTCGCGAAGCCATCGGGCACAGCAGTGTCAACGCCCCCTCCCCGTGGCAGAGATGGGTCGGAGGATGTGTTCCACTGGTGCTTCTTGTCTCTCCTTCACACGATACCGGCCCCAATGAGGGGCATTGAGCTTAGACAGAGGGGCTGCGAGCTGAAAGAATACTGTAGATGCCATGTCTTGTGTGGGACAAATCAGGTTGATAGAAGTTCATATCATGCCCCCCCTTGCGCAAATCGTGGCTGAATGAAGTGAAACCTCTAGAACGAAAACCACATGGCGATAGCATGGCTTCAAGAAAGGTATGAAGGCGTTGAAAATGACTTAGCAGCTCATGGCAACGGTAGAGGTGGAGGTGGAGTTGGTGCCGAACTAAAGTGAGTCAATGACACGGAAGAAAGTTGAAGTTGCTTTTGTGAATTTCCCATTAGGACATTGCTCAGGCGGGAAGCAAGGACATGGGTATGAAGTGGTTGCCAGAATAGGGCGATTGGGTGGTATCAAGTGCAATGCCTTACTTTAAGGGGTAGCATTGGCAGTTTTAGAGGCTTGAGATGTGAGTGATTATTTGATGGCTCATCAAAACTCACCCGCGTCTTCCGTGTTATTTCATTTCACCGCGACGCCTAAATTGCTCTTGTGCATCCAGCCCAAGTATCACAAGCCAAAGTCCAGGTGGAGGACCGCTTTAGAACGGGAAGCAGATCCAGAATGGGACACTTGGTGGATCTGACCTAAGCCTTTCAGGGGGGCCTCGCTGCAAGGTTCAGGTCCAGGGCCTTGGTTCCTGGGTTCATTTGGCTTGTTTTTTCCCTCTCGTTGCGTTGATTTCTTTCTTGGGCACAGAATGCAGAGAGACGCAGTTGATGCTCGGGTGCATTCCCGTCATACCCATCAACAATTTGTTTCAGTAGTGTTTCTCCCGCGTTATCCCCCTATCTCGGTGAATCAGGGTCTTTGTTCTAAAACGCATCAACCAAATGGAAGACAATTATTCGTAATGATGCAAGGTATCCGTACATACGCGGGCACCTTCCTGCCGCCTCGATACTACAGATGCCAATGGAAAAAAAGAGAGCAAGACCCAACCCTTAGCGTCTTGTCGATCTCCCTTCCACTTGCCATTCGCGGTTTACTTCAATTCTGAGCCTCTACAGTAGACTCAAGATCTCCGATTTGTCGGGAGATTCCATTTCCAATCAAGGCCATGGTCTCGATTTCTTCATTCCTTCGACTTTGAGGTTCCTCTCTCGGTCCTCTCCTTCTCTTACACATCCAATCCCCACTCGGAACTCAATCTCACCTTGACCTGGATACGGGAAGGCACGCCCATCCTTTTTGACTTTATGGCTTTTATTAGGTCGACTTCGGAGATCGATCCAGGGCAGTAGCTTGGTGGTCTAGCATCGCGCCTTGGTGTCATCGCCGCTATCCATCCCGTCTTAGTTTCAACCTAAGTTTTAACTTAGTACGTTGGGTTTCCCACTTCCATTCTCATGGCGTAGCTACCTGCCTACGTCAGTTATTCTTGCGTCCTTCATCAACATCACCTCCTCGATCACAAGCTCAATCAGGTACCCTATCAACGAGAAGAACCCCTGAGATCATCCCCTACAACACCTTGTCGCAAACACTCAGACCATCGAATCTCGATACTACCTTACCATTGTACGAGCCACGATCTACCTAAAAGCCACACCTGGTCCTTGTCCTCCCAAGTTCGGCTCCCAGGCATCTTCAAAGTCTCGTGACCTGATCTGCCCTGAGCCTGGCATGGCCCGACAATAAAGACGCTTGTGGAATTCGGAGATCGCTAACTAACACGAGCCTCAACGCGCCCTGGTCGCTTCCACGGGTCCTGGCTTCACCTTTGCTCTATCGAGCAACGACTGGCCTTTGGTCCTCTCAGGCGGCCCTGCCCGCCTTGGTGAATCGAACCACAATTGCTCAACTCGAATTTATCAACAGACATTTTGGTCCATGTCACGCCAGCCGTCTTCCACGACATTTCGAAGCTTAAGCTCTCGCTCTTCTTTCACTCTAGCCCCCGATCATCTTGCCTCTTTTCTCTCACTCTCACTCTCAGTTATTTACACATGGGATAGGCGGCTCCAATCTCACCTGCCGTCCTCATGATTTGGTACTTCCTGTACCCACTCCGAGGGTCAGTTTTATTTGCCCCGATCCCTACCGTGCTTCCGTCCGCTCTCCGTCTCCGTTCCCCGCTCCGTCCTCCGTCTTCAGCTCACATTCTGTTGCAGAACAACGGAAGCTCCGGTTCTCGCGCCTACTCATCCTATACGCCGCGCCCTTCATCGATATGGATCATATGCCGCCAGCCATGTTGTCGCAACTCTCCTCATTTCGGTCGTCGTGGCCACCATGCTAACTTATCCCATCCCTTACCTCTTTACAAGTGACTACGTCAACGGCGCTTCTAACCTTCCTCATCATGCTTGGACTGTGGCTCAGCCACTACACTATGGTGCCAGCATTCGTCCCGATGTCATGATGCGCTCAATCTGGGTCCATGGCAGTTATATGCAGGCATTGGAACAAGACCTGCTCGTTTCTGCCTTGGAACTGCAAAATGAGTTGCTTGGAAGCACTGAAAACTTTCGCCCAATCCGCGCCCGGCATGTTGTCCGTTCTTTACCAGAACCGGGAGTCGATCTCTCGACAACTCAACGGGATGCTTTTCATGCTATCAACGGCTTGAATAACCAGTCTTGGTTCTTTCACTCACCACTTCAGTACTGGGACTGCCTAAAGGAGAACATATCAGTCGACCCTGATATCCTGGCAACCGTCAACGACAAAAAGACCCAGTCTACATCAGTCAATGTCACGCTCAGACACTCCATCGTTTTTAGTGGAAAACGATTCGAGGAACGTCGTCTCGTTGCTGCAGATGCTCTCGTCATCACTCTTATTTATCTACGGGATTCGCCCGTTGGCCAACAGTGGGAAAGAAAAGCCGGCTTGTTACCTGACAAGGTTTCGAATAAATGGGATATCTACCCATCTGACGGTCGGTCAACCTCAAGCCAGCTTTATGAGTTTCAATTTCGCCCAATATCTCGCAAAGATACAGCTATTCTCGCAATCGCGTATGTCTTAACGTCAATCTACTTCCTCATGAGTTTATCTAAGCTGAGGGCTTTCAAGTCCAAGTTTGGCCTCATTGTCACGGTCGTGTCCCAGATCGCTTTCTCTGTCATGTCAAGCTTCACCGTGTGCGCCATCTTCAGACTTGACCTATCGCGCATCCCAAGAGCAGCTTACCCGCTTGTTGTTCTCTCCATGAGTCTCGAGAATATCTTCAGGCTTATCAATGCCGTCATCCTGACTCCTCCTGAAGACTCAACAAGCAGCCGTATTGGCAATGCATTTGGAGAAACCGCCCACACAGCTATCACCTGTTCACTGCAGAACGTGTTTCTTCTGTTGATGCTTTCACGCTGGGTGTCCCCTGGCGTTTCTGCCTTCTGCTTATTTGCCGCTGTCGCGATTGTGTTCGATCTTTTTTATCTTTCGACCTTCTTCTTGTCTGTTCTCAGCGTTGATGTCCGGCGTACCGAGCTTAGTGATGCGCTTGCCAAAGCTTCGATGCGTCATAATCGTAGAGGCTCTGATTTTAAGCCTCGTGGAACGTGGGAACTTGTACTACAAGGCAAAGCAACTTTGTCGACACGCATAGCAGGCACTATCATCATGCTTGGTTTCGTTCTCATCGCCCAATGGCACTTTTTTGAGGAAGGCACTGTCTTTAACTTCCTTTCACGCCTTCATCGAGGATACAGCGCCCTAGAAAGCAATGGCTTGTCACAGAACCCTCTGGACTCCATACACCAAGCACGCAGTCCTAAGTCCTGGCTTCGTTTACAGGATCACGAAACAGCTCAAGAAATCATCAGTATCATTAAACCCACGGCACATAGCTACGTTGCGAGAGTATTTGAGCCGGTTGTCTTCGTCATGAAAGGTTCGGATCGTATGCCTCATCTTAAGGAACCGACTCTACTACCGGCACTTTATGACTTCATCAACCACCAACTCACTCGATTTGTTGTTATACTTCTGGTCGTGATTGCGAGTGTCCGGCTGCTCACAACATTTCTTTTGTGGGAAGACGAAAGTGAGGATGATGATCGCCACTCGGATACGGATCCCACACTTGACGTCAAGTCTTTTACTGGAGGGCACAGACTGGATGTTGTAATGCTTGCTGCAGCGGCTGATGGCCATGTTGTATCGGTCGGATTGGATCGCACAATACAAATTTGGGATGCCCCCCACGACATATTCCCATACACCATTGTTGATGGCTGCCGCTCAGACGATGCCCCTTTTCCTGTGCTCGCCATGACTATCGATGACAACTCCAAGTGGTTGGCCATCTTATCACCCTCCAAGATAGTTTTATGGAACATAAAGGACAAAGTCTGGGGGCCTCCGCTCTCCGTCAACCTTCAAGGCCAGAAATCCGAGGCCTTCTTTTTCGGCTCGTCCGACACAAACAGCCATATTCCTCGACTGGTCCTCGTACGCAGAAACGGGACACTTACCGAGTTCATACCAGAAGCCGGAGAGGGGGCAGACTACGGCATCTGTAAAAGTCCACTCACATGCGTTAAACCTCTGATCGGGAAGCGTAAGTAATATTCTTTGTAGAGAGTTGGTCAATGCGCTAATACAACGATCGAACAGGGAGCAAGCAGGCAGCGCCATTAATTGCCATTATCACCGCATCTAGAAGAGGCTGTGTTCATGCAGCGACAAGAGAGACGCTTTCCTGGAATTCTAGAAGTGTTCATCTCGAGGGCATTGAACAAGATGGAGTTCATCAAGTAGTGCCTCTTTCGTCATTGGGTCTCTTCTTAATTGCAGGAGTCAGTCGTATTCATCTCGTGGATATGGAAGACTACAATCTTGTCTATACGTTTTCAACGGAACCCATGGCCCAGCGCTCACTTCAAAGTGCTTTCTTCACCCGGCCTTCCTCACAGTCAGGGCTCCATGGCCTTGCATGGTTTACCTTATGCTATACTGGAGCTGAGTCAGGGGATTGCATTGTACAAAACTTCGTCCCTCCTGGAGAGCATGACATGATTTATTACCAAAGCTCTGTGGTCCCCGAAGCTGGAGGCTGGTGTGCGTGGGAATCAGTCAAGGAAACAAGAAGACATATAGAGAACCCTGGCTCATGGAGTGTTCTATCTGACGGTTGTGTTGTGGGCATTCGGCAAAAGCCAAACCGAGTTCCAGATGTCGAAACCAACGGACGACGCAAAGCAGACGGGCTTCGACACCGATCCCCGCGCAAAGAACCAGGACGGGATTTGTTTGGTCGTTGGGAGATTTGGACCGCGCCACAGAGCGGCCAGTTAAGAACTGACGAGACGCGACCATTATTTCAAGATAATGAGAGAGCTGGACACTTGATCGTGACAGACATTGGCCCCATGGTTCGAGTCGGCCAGCGATCAGTTGCCTTTAGCTTTGGCAATGTGGTGAAACTGGTTACAGTTGGAGGCCACGAGCGATTTGAGAACGATATGGTAGATAAGAGCTTGGAACATTTGAATATAGGAAGCAGGCGTCGAAAGCCAGGTACACTGGTACGACCTAGAGCTTGGACTTAAGCTTCCCAACGAGGATTAGAGCTTTTTGTCTCGGAATATCGGGCGTTTGGCAGGCAAGGACTGTCGTGGGTTTAGGCGCACACGTCTGGGTTGGAGTAGAGAGGCGCAACGGAGTCATTTTCTATAGCTGGGAATATTCGATTGGAGTCAGGGGAAGGCACACAAACAGGCTGGCGCGGATACCATAGATGATTGGAAACGGTTTCAATGTTTAGGGGGAGTAGATACTGTGGCAATATATGTTACCATTTTTCAGTGCTCGATTACTGTCTGTGCCTACTTGTAGTCTTTCCAAGGTGGACGAGGTTAAATGGTATTTGATAACAAACCTGTCGAAGCTATGGGACATGGCGCCCCAGCAGCTCGATTGGGAGACTCACCGCTGCCGTCATGTGTCTGTCTTGGTGGAATTTCGGAGCTGAGCGAGGAGCAAGAAGCAAAAACAGGACGTGAAGTGGGATGCTGTCAAAAACCGAGAGGTTGGGATTCTAGACTTATTCGTAGCTGAATATGGGGCTCATAGTTAACGTGTAAGTCAAAATCG
Source organism: Fusarium tupiense (assembly GCA_013364945.1). Taxonomy (NCBI): domain Eukaryota; kingdom Fungi; phylum Ascomycota; class Sordariomycetes; order Hypocreales; family Nectriaceae; genus Fusarium; species Fusarium tupiense. Next base: position 39,433 of record JABEEO010000229.1, on the reverse strand, counting down.
GCAGGGAATTGGCCTGATCGAGGCGACGAGTAATTGGATTCTGCATAAGCTACGTGTTCGAGAGGGCGGTCGCATAAGGAGAGGCCACCCGCGATGTCGGACGGATCATGATTGAGTGGAAGAAAAGATACGAAGGGATGGTGGGAGTTGTAATTCGGGTGGCTGGGGAGTGCAGGGTAGACGACGATTGGTTGAAGGGACGTGGATCACATTTAGAGGTCAAGTCAGCATACAACCAGAAATGGGAGTAATTGGATGAGTATGATTAAAGACAAGTGCCAAGTTGAAGTCCATGAGAGAAGATAGAGGGTAGAAGCAGCGGTGATTAGGCATAGATTATGCTTGTGAGTTAGGAGTTGTGTTGTTACTTGGGCAGTATCTACTACACTTGTGCTGCATTGAAGCCTGACAAAGAATGATAGAGACAATGTCAAGCAAGGCCAAGCGAGTCTTACAGACAGATAACTATGGGTCATATTACCTCATACTGCGTAAAGTTAACGGCCAACGGCTCTCCATCGTCATGCATGAATTTGTTAATGGTCATCAGGCTTGAGCCACATACAGACGCTGATGTTGGAATACCGCATCGCAGTGCATTCTAGTTTAAGACGGTGGGTCAGGTCTCGGGATAATCCCCGTCCGTGGGTCAGTGTATGTATTTTGAACACTCTCTAGTTACTGTACTCGGTGTTGTTCTTGTAATTGTGTCTTTGGTCAAGCATGTTCCCAGTTGGGTAGACCGTTGAGATCTGAACTGTGACTGCACAGTCCAACGGGGTGCAGAGTAACATTTGCGCAGGTGGATGTGCTCAAAAAGTTAAGATTAACTTTTGAAAGCTTCTCATTCGAAAGTAACCCACCCTCACTTTACTTTAGTTAGCTGCCTTCGTAGCCAAGTGCCTTAGATTTTAACTTTTGCAATGAGAGGAGAGAGATAGATTAGTAGATACGTAGACTTGCAACGGAAACGCCCAGTTAGGAAATAAAACTCAAAATATGGGCCAATGTCGAGAACAAGCCACAAGAAGAAGTGACAGAAGGAAGGGAGGACATCTACCTACCCAAGGACTCTTTCTTTTTTTGTGCCCAAAATTGTCTGTGTTCATGCCGTGTTTAGGTAGGAAAGAGCATGCATGAGGGACATGAACCTCATTTCCACCTGACGCTGATGTTTCTGTATTTTCCTTTTTCCTCTCAGACTTTTCCTTTCTTTTCTTTTCTTCTTCCTTACATGACTTGACTTGACATGACTTGACATTGCCGATATCCCCAGCCTCCTTATACATCGGTCCCGCCGCCTCTTCGCACTTTGACCTATTTCGAATATCATTAACGTTTACTTACCTAACTCACCTGCCCGTTAGGTCCGTGTTTGTTTTTTCACTTTTATTTTATTACCAAGACTACCAAGGTAAGGTTCACTCGGTCTTTGCGAAACGTACCGCGTCGTGCCGCGTCGACACTTTTACCCTACCCCCGTGTGCTGTGCTGCGTTGCGCTGTCTTGTGCTGTGTTGTCTGTGGCGCGTGTGTCACTTCTGAATCTTCTCTCTAGTCTCACTTTACAATTCGAATCTTCAATTCCTCAAATTGTGTCACATCAAAGTCGACCGGGGTGCATCTGGCAACTTTGTACAGAAAGGCAAAGATCCATTCAAACGACGTCAATCTGGAACGACAAAAATAGCACCCATTATATCACTTTGTTTGATCGACTTGGCGAGAGCAAGTTTTGTTTACCCTGTCAACAGACTCAACCACCTATCGAATTCGAGACAACTACATTTATATCACTACTAAACAATATAACTTACCGGATCTTGAAATCAGACTCGAACGGAACCTCGAGACTATCAAAAATCGTCCTTGCACCTGTCAGCCATCTTTCATCATTATCTTCAAACAAGCGTCCGATCAGACTAGACAAGCTCTGGAACCCTCCCACCCTTGTCGATACTCTCCACGCTCAGTGGTGCACTGTTGATAGCGGTGCCTTTTGGAGTTCAGGGTCCCCTGGTCTAGCCTGTCCGTCCATCTCTCAGACCTGCCTGGCTTTGAACAGCGACCCCCCGTCAGCAACCCACTGACCGTCTTGCCAGGACTAGGACTGTCTGCTACCCGCTCTGCTCACCGCCTGCCCTAGTCATTCGCTGAACCTGGAGGCGCCTCGGCTTGTCCTTGCTTGCTGGTCACTCTCGCTCCCGTCCGTCTTCAACACCGCGCGCGAGTGGTTGGCCGTATAACTTCCTTCAAACGAGCCTGCCATCCTGTCGTTCGTTCTTCCGCCATGCTATTCGGTGCCGCTAATTCTGCGTTTGTTTCCTGCTGCTAGTCTCTCGTTCGTTTGTTATCGAGCTTTTCATTGTAGTCCCTGTGGCCTTGGTCCTCAATCGCAATCTCGCGTTTTACTCACCTGCTTCTCATTCGTCGTCACTGCACGTTGAGGCATCCGCAGTTGATCAACACCGGGATTCTTGACAGTTGATGCGTATGCGCCGTCACGTACAGTTCGACTCTCAACTCGGATTAGGCCAATTGGTTTCAGGAAGCTTCCTTGGTCGATACTGCGCCTTTTAAGCGTCATCTGTCACTCGTTCTTCTCCTGACGCTGTCGTTCTGCATCTTCAAAATCTCATCTAATCACTGCAATCCGAGGCAAAATCACCAATACGCATCGGACCCAATCACAGCTTGCCAGCTGTCTTGCGCGCCTTCAACTTGGCTCGCCGTCCCCGTAGAGTCGCCCCTCTACAGACCAAGTAATAGGCTCTGCCTTGCGAGTCCCAGTTTCTTCTGGCTGCCTCTCATCCGGGCTGCATCGTGCGAGCTGCTGCAACGACCTGCGCGCACTTCGCGTCGTTCCCGCCGTGCGTTTTGCTGCAGCTGTGGAGCTCGTCAACGGTTAGTTCAGCCAACCTCCTTCTCGTTGCCTCCATATTCTCATATTTCCCTGCTTCTCTTTCGTCGCATGTGCTGCTGTCGTCTATGACGCTTGACACCCGTGCTTTGATTCATATGCGAGGCTATTCCCTCCACCCTCGCCGCCCCTCCCCTCTGTCGCCCTAGTCGATATATCTAAACTAAAGCAAAGTCCCTAGTCTCAGTCGTGGACCCTTCTACACCTAGCCCACCTACACCCAAGTTTCACCTTGAACCTACGGGCTGAGCTGCATGGCGTCCTCTGAAGTCGACCAGAAGTTTCTCGGCAAGCTTGCCAAAGCTGTCGAGAATGACAATCCTCTCTTGGCCAGCATGCTCTTTAAGATTCTAGGCTTGTCTCTCAACCTTGCCGAACAGCTTGTTGCCGCAAAGAAACAGCGCCGGCCTGACTATGAGCCATCACCTAACGCGATACGGCGCGTCTTGCGTATCATATGGCTCTCCCGAGAGGGCAAGGTAATGCTTGAACAATATGTCATACCAATGGTTGGCAACTATGTCGAACTCAAGGTCCTCGCCTACAAACTTCGTGCCTCTTTCTCACATATTTTTGCTCTCTTTGGCAACACACCCTCGGTCTCAAACTTGGGAAGACAAACGCCAGATGTCACTGCTGTATTGACGCCGCGCCTGGATAAGGGAAAGGGACGCGCTGCCGACATGGAAGTTGAATCTAGGCCCTCCTCTGTTCAACCAACTCACCCCCTTGAAGGAGGGCCAGTGCTGCCTCCCCCAGGGTTTGAAGATCAAAACTTTACGTTATCGCCCAATTTTCTCATCCCAGCCAAAGACTACCTTCCTGAGGCAAAACAGCATTTTCAGGAGGCTATCCAGCTTGCCGACTCGATGCTCTGGGGCTCTCACTCTCTTCGCCTCTCAGTCAAGACTGAATATGCTGCCTTCTTATACGAATGTGTTCACGACGCTGAAGGAAGTCGGAAAGTTGCCAAGGACACCATCGCGGAAGTATACGATGCCACGGAGGGAATGGACGATGACATGTTTGGTGATGCTTGCGAGCTGGTTACGGTTCTGGGCAAGATGATGAAACGTGGTCTCGGCACCAGTGGTACTCTACGTAAACCTCCAGTGTTGAACCAAAATCCCATACCAAGAGCCACTCCCCCTCCAGGAATGGAGAACCCCATTTGAAGAGGGTACGGCCAGTTTCTCACAGTACCCAACACAGGCCATAGTACTCAAAACAACTCGAGATAATTGGGGTAGCTTGACGAACGGCTTCGAAGCAATTGAGCGACACCAACTGAGATGAGCAGAAACACGGCTCGGGTCTAAGTCGCCTCACGCTAAAGGGGCCCCGAATTTGATTCACGCTGAACGGCCCGTTCCGCAACACCACATCAAACCACATTCCTGTGGGCATCTCAGACATCGAGAGGAACAGCGCAATTTTGCATTAGGCCATGGCAGCACTAGCTTGCTGATGAAACAGCAAAGCCTTCTCATGGTGACTCTGTCACAAGGATCGGAACGCACATGACCTAGAGACAGGTGTTGCTGAATTCTCCTGGTATTATACCTACCAATCGGCTGATTTACAGTTGATTTCCCCTGTCGCCAGAGCCCACCCAGCCCATCCAGCCTACACTGTCCTCAGCGCGCATTTGGTCTTATTTCACTTCTGTCCTGTTATTTGATACCCACAACTATTTGTATCTTTGTGTGCATTTGCATTGGGTTCTTGCCCTATTTATTTATCATCAGATATTGTACAAAATTTTAGCTTTTACGGTTATGCTTTAGTTCTGCATGGAACCGAGGTTAGGAAAATAGAGAAAGGAGTTTGTTGTTAAGCCCAAGTGCCGGTTGCATTTCTGGGCGCACGCAGTTAATAGATGATTTATCTATCACCATGGTAGCAAGCATGTTACTTTTTCTCAAGAAACAAATACCTAGGACATTTGCCCCCGGCTTGTTTATTTTCCTGTTCTTCTCTAATTCGCAGTGGTTCTATGATTGACCGAGTCTCAGATTTGTCCCCGTCTAAGTTACCAAAACGTAACTTGAGCCATCATGATGGTATCTATCGAATTATTCCTTTTACTCCCCGAACGCCAAGAAAAACACAGCAATAACGAAACAAGACCTTAATTGTCTTGGCCGGGCATATTCGTCTCTATTTGTAGAGACTCGCAACAGTCGAGAGTCCCTCTGTGATGAATTCCATCAGAAAGACTCACGCAACACACCTATCGTGACATGATGTTGGCTAATCCGAGTGGAGTGAATCACTCATCCGAGTCGTCGGAATCTTCAGCGTCCTCAGAATCGTCAGAGTCCTCTGACTCATCAGCGTCCTCAGAGTCGGCTGACTGCTCACGTTCCTGCTTCGCAATCCAGTCCTCGACCTTATTCATGCGTTTTTCGAGTTCGCGGGTCTTGGAGCGCTCCGTCTTCTCGGCCTCGGCGCGCTCGCATCTGGCCTTGAAGGATACAAGAGGGACCATTTGTCCTGTGACATTGTAGAAATTGGCCTGCATTTCGAGCCAGCGAGATCGCTTATACTTGCTGTCAATGGTAGCGAGGAGGGCGCAGTCTCGTTTGACCAAGTAGGCATTAGACTGTGGGTGGAAATGAGGAGGGTACATGGCCCCGTAGACGTGTTCCTTCATATGCTTCATCTGCTTTGCGTCGCCTCGGGAGAGCGACGAATACTCATCGTTCTCGTTGGCTTCACCCGCAGATGAGCCCTCCCTCCCAGATGCCTTGGCCCGGGCGCGAGCCTTAGCCCCTTGGTTTTCCTTGGCAACCTTGAGGTTACGCACACCGGTATGCCACTTATTGTTGACAGTGGACTTAGAAATCTTGTTGGTGTCAACATCAGAGTCTTCGTCAGACTCGTCGGACTCTTCATCATCATCGTCAGACTCGTTGTCGTCCTCATCAGAGTCCCCATCAGATTCCTCGTCATCATCGGAATCCTCGGAATCCTCGTCGTCCGCATCAGAATCTTCATCGTTATCAGAGTCCTCGTCGTCCGCATCAGACTCTTCATCGTTTTCACCGTCCTCATCGGTACTGTCATCGACAGACTCCTCCTCAGCGGCATTGTCAGTGTCAGTGTCGTTGACAGTTTCTTTGGGACGCAACTGGCTCTGGAGTATCTTCCAGCGAGCTCGGACATCGTCCTTTGTCTTGCAAAGAGAGCTTGAGGTGAAAGCCCAGGTCTCGCCGGCCTCCTTCATGCTGCGAAGGCGGCAGTCCTCTGAAAGAGACCACTTGGGGTCCTTGAGGCAGGCGACGGATGAAAGGACCGACGTCTCTGCGTCAGTCGAGGCATCATCATCAGCCTGAGCAGCAGACGATTCGTTCTCTGACTCAGTCTGGACTGCCTTGTCCTTTCCCTTTGCCTTAGTAGTCATCTTGCCCTTGACGACAGGTTTGGAGCTGTCCGTGATGTTGCCTTCGGTGTCTGTGACAACGCCATTCTCTTCATCACTGGCAGTGGCAATGGTTACACGGCGGCCTCGTGCACTGGGCTTGGGCTTGGGCTTGGGCTTACAACAGGCGTTGTTGCAGTCCTTGCCAAGATGCTTGTCGCAGTGCATAGTGGTGCTATTGGGATTTGGGGCCGCCTGAGACGACGATGCTTGATTGACAGCCGAGGGTTGGGGCATACAATGTCCTGGCAACTCAACGAAGCCGGGGACAGCAGTGTTGTAGTTATACCAGGAACCCCTGAGCCCTTGGTATAAACGATCAAAGTATTCTTGATTCTGTTTGTATTCAGCCCAAGTAGGCGTCGGGATAGGAAACCTCTGCATGATGTGCCGGATACCCTGATATCAGGGGTAGGACTGAATATATGCAAAAGTATGCCCGAATGGTGATGATGATGACACTCTGCCACGAATTAGCATTTGGCGCTCAACAGACCCATCTTGTTAAGTCTATGCATACCTCAGGATGAGCAACGAGGGGTGTAGAGTGCTGAAGCTAAATCAAGAGATAGGGTCCAAGTGTCTTGAGCAAAGGGTTAACCACGACTGCGCGTTGATGCCAGCACTATCGCCGAAAGTTATTGAGTGTCATGTGCTTGCCAGTCTCTACCGACCTTGAACATACCTTGAGGCTAGAAGCGAAGTTGATATGTGCTGCAGAGCAGAGTCAAGAAGTAGTGTTGAGTGTTGCGAAGAGACGGGTCTACTATGACGATTGCGTGTCGATGTCGATACTGTCACTACGAGTTAACTTGTGATCATCATAAGTCTTGAGCAAGTCTCTGTATACCTCGAATGAGTAGTGAGTGGTGTGTTCACTTAGGGAGAAGAGGTAGGAAGCGTGTGTTCATATGTTTTCGAGGGCGCGGAAGCAAAGGGCCTATCACTGCGCCTATGTGATGTCGATACTATTACGAGAAGTCAATACTGACGTTCAACAGTCTCTGACAAGCCTGGGCATGCCTCGATGTGAGTACCAAGCGTGGTGTTGCTTCGCGAGGAAGAATCAAGAAAGAATGGTGATAGCAAATGGTCCAGCACCGGGCTGGGTGGTGATAGCAAGGGAAGAAAAAGCGACGGGAGGGAAGAAAGTAAGGTACTATCTTCCCTTTGCAAGATATGTCCTTTGTAGATGCAGTATTGCTCTGAAGGGAATGTTGAGGAAGAGGGAAACACTCAAGGTCTGTGATGAGGAGTAGAGGTAGAAGGGAAAAACAAGCACAGCCGCTTTCGAAATTCAAGATGAAATACTTTCTAGGCTGGGCTCGAGGTGCAGAAACAATGTACAGTTGGCTTGCCACTGTCAGTGCTGCACTGCTCGACTAGTTTATCGCCCGTCTGACGCTTAGGGGGGCTTCCTTCACCAGGCACGGGAGCACAGGGCAATATTAGACCGAGCAATGGCCTATACTCTCTCTTTACTTGTTTCTATTGGATACTCGGGAGCGTGGAGCGTACAATGGACGGCCAGAATGTCCTTGTTGGTGCTGGCTTTTGCATCTGGGGACGAACATTGTCACTGGCGCATGGAACAATAACCCACTGCAGTTGTCCCACTGAACAACTAGAACTCTTACATAGCTGCATTGCCTTAGAACAAGTGCCTAAACCTGCATGGAAAGCAAAGACTATTGTCAAATTGTCTATTGTTGTTTCCATATCATGATGTGACCGTGGTCCTCGGAGATAGTCCCACGGAGCACAGCACCCACGCACACTAGATAGGTAGAGATCCAATAGGACACCTACCAAAGCTGCTGACTCATCTCACGACACCATCCGAGACTTAGTTATCATCTACATCACGCACAGTTCAAAGATATACATACATTCTCGAAACTTATTCTTTTCTGTCCGCTAATAACCCATAGTGTACAGGACAACATCTGAGCAGGCAATTGGACAGTGCCAGACTATCATCAGCGGCCTCACAATGACCGACCATCTCCCTCCCCTCCCTGCCGAGTACGCCCGAGGCCTCGAGCTCATCGACGCTGCTCATGCCCAAGATTCAAGAACAGTCGAAGCCCCTGATGGGACCACGATCCCATTCGAGCTCAACTACGCTCAAAAGATGACCAAGTGGCTCGCCCGCCGATGCCCTGACGCCAGCCCCGTTCTCCAGCTCGCTTGTCGAGCACAGCACTTCCGAAGGTTAGAGAGCCTGAAGCTACACCCAAGTCCCAATGCTTACAAACATGCACAGATGGGAGATCCCTCGAAGCAGTTACCCAATGACTCGTCCCGGCTACTTGACTTGGAGAGCAAAGCTCAAGGCTCAAGCCGCCGCTCAAGTTGCTGAGCTCCTCGCTTCTCCAGAGATTCAGCCCCCCATTCCCGAGGAGGACCGCGCTCGAGTGGCTGCCTTGATCCGCAAGGAGAACCTCAAGGCGGATGAAGAGACACAGGTTCTTGAGGACACAGCATGCCTCGTCTTTCTCGACGACCAGTTTGACGATTTTGAGAAGAAGTCGGATCTGGACGAGGCAAAGATGATAGGCATCCTTCAGAAGACATGGGGCAAGATGGGAGAAAGGGGGCGGGAGCTGGCCCTCGAGATGAACCACAGCGACCGGGCCAAGGAGCTGATAGGAAAGGCACTCGCTGGCTGACAGAGTACATACAATAAAGCACACTACACTACACTACACTACTACACCACAGTACGCTTCGAACATGCACCTTGGCCAACAGTTTACTCACTCGAGTTTGCCGAGACAAGACTTACGTACTATCATATATATTTGGGACAGGCTGTACTGTTTCCAATCCGAGATGTGACAGGCTTGCCAAGCACCCAAGGAGAACCTGCAGTGCTGCATCTTTGGGAGAGGCCCAGTGACTCATGTCACGATCCTGCACGAACGAGATGAAGCACACGAGCGGCGCAGAGACTTGCCAAGATGCACTAGATCCACGACGCACGGCATCCATACAATTCCTAGAGTATCATATCCCACCCTCCTTGCATTGCATTGGTCCAAGGGGGAGCCGAGCCTCAGATTGGTTCAGTGGAGTGTATGTATGTATTGTACTGTACTGTAAAGTGAAGATAGTCGAATCGATGACACCAAGAACCCCTAAAATGATGTCTCACAAAGTCCGACCAGATAAGGAGAAGGGCCAGTATTGTGCTGTGTTGTATGGACCGTCAGGATTGTGACGAGACTGAGAATGCAAGCCATGCAAGCCTTGCACTTGACATGTCCGTGATATTTCGGCCCCGGGACCCATTACCGATCCGAGACATTGTGACGGTAGCAGATCATTTCAACAGGGGCAGCAGATCTTGGTAAGAAACGGGTGTTTGTGTCACCCCAAGAGCTACCCCTGTTGTGGCGTTTGCTGCGACGGAAGCCAAGGAACCGTCATCTTTGCCAGCCACCTTTTGTTTGATTCATCGTTTCCTTCGTTTCGTTTCGTTTCTTTTCCCCCCGAGGGACTGCACCTAGCCAGTTAGTAGCTTGTCAGACACGACACGATAGGAGGATCCCTGCGGCTATCCGTCACCCCTCACCCGCCAGCCCTACGACTGTGCATCTGTCTCCTCTGGCCATTAATCATTTTGTGGCTCGTCTGACATGACATTTGATCTACCAGTTCGACTTATGCTTTCGACCGGTAGCACAAGAGATCCGGTGTGTCCTCGATCACGCACGTTCAAGGCTGGCCACATACATGCTCATGCTCCTCCCTTTCATCATGTTCCCGACCTACTGGAACCTTCACGCGCCCCATGTTTTCTCTTCTCTCTTTCGTGTTTGTGTCTCGCTAACCAACTTGGGCTCGGGACATCCACCATCCGTAGGCAGGGCAAGCCTTTGTGGAAGACAATTGACAGTTGAGGCTCTCGGTTTCTTACATGATCGCTCCGAGAAAAATATACGTATGTGATTAACAAGGCCATTTTCTCTGCGAACTGCAACGATGTCAGGTGCAGGAGCTCGCTGTGCTGAGAGGGGAACTGTCCGACTCCAAGCATCCTCTTCATATGTACTGTATGATTGGTTCCACTTCTGTGCGTAGGAGAGTGGCGCATAATTTTGTCCTTGACGTGAAGCTTCAAGTTCAACCATGAAGTCGCTATGCTGTGATATGGCTTGATCTAGCGCTTTGTTATATTTCCTAAAAGGCCTTTGTCCATCAAGACACCGAGCTCACGCCTCTCTCACCTTTCCTCAGTCGCTTCGCTCCAGTTGTCACATCATCGGACCATCCTAGGCAAGGCAAGGGAGGCTGTCAAACCCTTTTGTCGGTAGTTTGACAAAATATACCCGATTGCCACTCCGAATCAGGCATGTCGTCTCAATGGCTCGCCAAAGAGTTGCAATGTGCTGTAACCCTACTACTTTTCAGCCGGTTCCAAATACATACCGTTCAATCAATCGTTATCAGGACAATTGTAGTGATTTTGTGGACCACCATGCGTGACCTAAACAGCCTCAATATATATGATATGATAGCGTTTGACCCATGAACAGCGGTTTTAAAGTTATATCGCTTACACAAGTGCAGTCGTACTACCCTCGCCGGACCGACTTGATCTGATAGCCACACGTACGGATACATACTTGGGGTTTCTGGACCACGACAGACTTAACGTTGCTTTTTTGACCCAAGATCGAAACAGTATTGCAAAGGCCACAGCTGAAAACTGCGTCACCCATGCTCCACTCTGTTGATAGGGGTTGCTCGAAGGAATGGTGTCCGGCCCGCCAGAGCAGAGTTGCAGATCTAATCTTGAACTCTCTGAGACTGTTGGGTGCTGCCAATTTCAATCACTTTGAATACCTAGAACTGCCAGGGTTTGATAGCCAATCAGAACAGTTAGAGGCACACATCGCTTGCATACTCCTCAGCTATAACCGGGCGGCCAAGCTCTGCACTCAGGGTCATTCCCCTAGGTTGGAAATTCCTGGGAGGCCCAGAACCTGCACCCCTCTGCCAGCACTCCGTCGCTGAAACTGAACTTGGATAAGTTGAGCGATCATGTAGTAGAGCTGCTGTATCAAAAGGAGTTGTCTTGGAGTCGCTAGCATTAGTGATTCCCTCCCATGCCGACCAGCAGGAATACATACATTCGACTAATGCCAAGTGAAGCATGTAGCCTGATCCTCGTGGGTTCTGAAGCTGTAGTTGAGCGAGGGAGCTGAGCCAGACCCACAAACAATTCTTTATCAGGCCGTAGTGATTGGAAAGTATGTGATGGGTCTGCTGTCCGCATATCATCTAAGAATTTCGTGATCCTGGGGGCCATAACAGCGTTGCACTCTGTTGGTTGATTGTTCGTTCATCTGCATCGCTACAATGCCAGGCCCGGCACGAGTCATGCCGAGTAAGAGTGTCGGCGTCCATTGCATGCCATCTGTAGGGTTCTCTAAGTCATCCCATGGACTAGGCCCTAGCCTTCTTTGAAAGGTGCCATTGCCTTGTTTGCTTTTCATGACCTTTGGCAGAGTGCATCCCGCTGTCACTCAAACGTCTGTGTTGTTACTGTCTAACTGTGACGTTAGTGGGCCTCGGCCCTCTTGAGTCTAGATATTGCCTGTAGATGAGAACTGATGGCCGATAGGACAGTTCGATGGTGTCGGGCACGGTGGCAGAGATGCTGGCCCGAGCCGTCTGGACCCTCATTGAGACTATCGATATTGTTCTCGTCGAGTCAACTGACACCGGGTGGGTGGTTCCCAGATTGGATCAACCTGGTGACTGTACTCTGTAGCTGTCATTAGTTTGTGAGAGAACCGGCAGCTAAGAACCGTAGAACTGGGTCGTGAGGTCCGCGCCCCTATCAATCTGGAAAAGACATTAAAGATGTGAGGATTGACCAACCAAGTTACTGGAATCAGCATTAGACCCCTGTTGCGCCTCAGCTCTGATCCTAGAACAAGAGGGAACCATGCATTAGCGGACAAGCCTCTTTCCAGGCCCCCGTTAAATGTCTTGGACCTGAGGAGGTCTCGTGGGCCAACCATCACCTTTGTTGAGTAATATTAAAATACTCATGAAGATCGTTCATGCTCTTGATCTGCGCCGGGGGTGGAGACAGCATAGAGGGAGAGACCAGGGCTTCAGATAGAGGCACGGCACGAAGATTTTCGTATACGGCAGATAATAAGCTCTCATGAGCTTAGGGATTGAACTCAAGTCAGCGATTCTTAGCGCAGTTGGCGAGCTGGAATATAGCAGACCAGTGAATGGACTAAAGAATTTAGTTAGATATCCAAGCGCGCCCGACGGGAACGCCGTCAGGTCCATCCAAGGAACAGCAACCAGGTATGGATGGATACTACAGGGCCACGGACGATGACACGCAGTTAACAAGAACAGGGGCGTGAACAGCAAGACACAGGTTTGCAAGGGACCTGCACCACCTGCGCCATCATGAGTGGGCGCTGGCCTCCCGTGCACGGGAGTCGATCGACCGGGAGTGAGTACCTGGAAGCTTGGTGAGGGCTGCGGCAGCCGAGAGAGTACCGCTGAATGCATGACAAGTGTTTGATGTGCTTGCATGAGCGTGTATGCGCATGCTCGTACAACCATTGACATGACGAGGTTACCGTGAAATAGTTCTAATTGCGGATTGTGATAGCAAGTGGCTTCAATGGTTCGTTCTCCTGCTCGAATTGTCAAGAGCCTCATTTTGAATATGTGTCGCCATCTGTACCAAGCAAACTGGCTACTCTCTGTACAGTACCTCTATACGGACACGGAAAATGAGGTTCCTTTCCAGCTTAGCTGTGCAGTAGTACCACAGCTAGACTCGGACAGGCGTGGGGTCTGCCCCAGAGCCAGACAGAGGGTATCGAATCGGTGGTTTTGGAGGGCGGTGGGATCCCGTACAGTCCCTCGAATGAAGTTTGTCGGTGAGTGAATGACGGGCAATCCAGTATAGTCTAGTCTAGTAAGTGCATGCATGCATGCAGCAATCAATCAGTGTCTAGGCTCAATGATGCTGCTCCCTCCCGCTGAAGAAGAAAAGTGAGGTTTGTGCAGGGGCAGGGGGGGTTGAGAGAGTTGAGACAACCGAGACAAGGATGAGTGAGGTGCTAACTTAGAGGCTCGCTTAGCACTGATCACTTGTCACTTAACCTCAACTCATCACTCACCCTGGGAAGTTTAGTTGCCCGTGTTTCGGCCTGACTGGGCATTGGTTCCAAGGTCAAAAATGGGCATTTTCAGAGAAACAAAGTGTTCATTGTGTTGTAGAGGTATCCAATGGATGTAATGGAGGGTGTGGCAGGCTGAGAGGTACCTAACTGCCCTGTAAGGTACAGCAATGGAAGTACCTACACATTGGATGTGCGGAGGTTACGTAGGAAAGTACGACTAACTATTATAAATTAAGTTTAGGTTGAGATGGATGGACGGAGGAAGGAGAACCAACCTCACCTTGCCCTTTGCCTTACCTCTGGTCCTTCCAGTTGCCTCCTCCTTCTACCTCAGTACTTCATTTCTCAATGATTGACCACTTTTTCGCCTCAACCTTGACCCATGCCTTCCCATCTATTATTGCTTCTTTGGAGCGTTACAATCTGAGGGAAGGAAGGTACTAATACTCTGGGTATGCCTGCCTTTTACCCTGAAATATAATACCTGCCCAGACCCTTCCTGCTTTTCACATATCCTACCATACCTTACGTATTACTTTGTTTTCTCTATTGCTCGCTGCATCCCATTGCATTCAGGTATCTATCTGTTTGTGGTTAATATCAACACAACACAAGAGAGACAACCGAAGCTCCATCGTGTGCTTACATACCCTAGTTTATTCATATTTTTATCACATCATCCCCTTCTTCAATTACCCAACCATCTGATAAAAACAATATACCTACCTACCTACATTACCTATCTACCCCGGCCTAGGTACTAAGCCTTTGCGATTACCCTCTACTGTCATTCTATCAACCTCCAGCAAATACCTTGCATACCTTACTATGGTTATTTGCCCAATCAGCAAATCTCCTACTGCATGAACTCTTCTATCTGAGAAAGCTCATCATACTTTTTATAAGCCATCTCAAAAAACACACCAGGTTAAGATTTACACATTGTTGGTTCGTGTGTTTTGACGACCTCAGCATCTGACTTGGGCCAGCAAATATACCTACTACCTTATATATCGACGTATTGGAGGTACAACACAGTACAAATCAAGTCAAGACAAGTCAAAATATCACCGTGCGACACTCGCCTAGCTCCTCATCCTCGGCCTCACTAATTGTCGACTTACACCGGGCCCATACAACCCACTCAAGAACCCCGGTGCTTCAACTGGCCAATCACCAGCTTAGGAGTTCTAGCTCATCTATTCTTTCGACTATCCTACCTATCTCAGATTACACTACGCGCCCCATCAAAGTCATATCCGCCTTCTCGTCATTACTTCCACTGGTGGAACTCTCTCTAGTCTCTGCCAATCCAGACTTATACTGCCGATCCTCTCGTGGGCCCTTCTGTTTCAACGCAGTTCAATTCAACGAATTGGTGCCAAGTGAACTCAGGTACCCGCTCCCGGGTCTTCATCTTCTTCTGGACCCTGAAGTTCTTGTGAGGGTTAGGACTTGGTGTTTCTGAGGGCCGACCTTTTCAGTGTGAGGTAGTTTGGCTACGAGAGACAGTCGCTCTTAGCTTTGGCTACGTCCTTGACGCTTCATCTTCTGCAACCATCACGTTTTCGAGGCCCCCTGGATTTTCTCACTTGCCAGGTCTGCAGCAAAACGAGTGCCTTACACTCATACAAGTCATAAAACAACTCTTACGTTCGGCCATTATGTCGACGCAGTTCCCAGTCGTACGTCGTTTGCTTACCAAGCCCCCAAAGCTTAGTGCCAGACTAACATGTTAATAGTTCCAACAAGACCAGTTTGACATTTTCGAATGGCATCCCAAGTTCCTGTCTTGTCTTCGATACTTCATCGACCATGCTCAGTATAGCCCAGCAGTTCAAACTGTCGCTGCCTGCGTCAATATTCTCCTCCCTTTCCAGAAAGGAAACCTACATCCTCTAACGCCGACACGCAATGGGCCCCCTTCATCTTCATCTTCCTCCAGAGGGTCGGTTCCTGGAAGTTTACCCTTGGGATCTACCTCAATCACTCTCATTCCTTACATTCGCCGTCTCATAGTGACAGGATTCGATACGCCTGCCGTTCTCCATGGATTCTTTGGCGACGATTGGGTGCTTGGAATTGGACGGGTTCACGAAAGTGAGCGCAGAAACTACATGTTTGCCGCTAAGAGCGACAACTGGCTGAGAGTCAAAACTCAATATGATATGGACGATGGGCAAACAGTCCCATTTCTGAGACCGCTGCAGAACGTCACCGAGGAAGAGATACAGGCCGCTGAATCCAACTGGAGCGAATGGCTTGCAATGCAAGACTGGATGCTTGGGCCGAGGGCTCCGCCGGATCTCAGCGAGCATTTTGTCACGGTTAAGAAGGAACGTGACTGATCATGCGAGGAGTGTTTAGAAGCACAGATCTTACAAATGGCTCATGGTAGAAGGCAACCGCTCCGGGCATATGATAGATGGACTGGATACGATGCTAAACCCAGCATATGGAATGAAACTCACCATTAAAGGAAGAAAGCAAGTAGATAGTTGAATTACTTTGATTAAGGGGCAAGGTAGGGAATCAGCACCTACACTTCAGCCCTTACTAGCATAGCGATGCCAAGTCACCGTTTTTGGACTCTTCTCACATGCTGGCCCTCTTTGAGTCCGCTGTCATCTTTCATTCCTTGCGCCAGAGTTACATAAACTCCGCATCTATCTGTGTTGAGTTGGCTCGGTATATACAGTAGCATCAGTCCGGCAATCACTGATCCTAACCGACCCAAGATCAAGGTGGAAAAGCCTAGTACTGGCCGGTTGAACGCCCCACGAAAGCTCAAGTACCCCCCCTTTTCCTTTTCCTTTTCCTTTTCATCTTCAGGTGGTAAAACAAAAGTCCATGTCCCTTTTCTCCGTCGACTTTATAAGATAGAACGAAACTGCGAAAGCAGCTCAAAGCATTCCCCCCACTATACGTGAGTATCTTCATCCCCAAAACCCATATGGGTTGACCAAGCGAGCTGTCTCTGAGCTACGAGTACCACACCCAATTTCTCTCCCAACGCCATGATGGAAATGGATCCCGGCCCAATGTACATTTTACGTCTTTGTGCTTTCAGGGGTAGTGTGCCCAAAGACGGTGTGGTGCCAATAGTAGTAGCATGATGCAAGAGTAGAAGACATTACGAAAAAAGACTCGCAAAAAACAAAATTTCAAGGTATTATAATAGTATCAGTTGAGGAAGCCCTTGCAGTTCGCCGTGCCGCAGAGGCAAGGAATGCGATCTAGGCTGCCGATCTCACGCTCAAATTTGTAATCGTACGTCAATTCATCGGCTATATGTTTGTTAGCATTGTGTCGATGGCTACGGCCAAGGGGAAATACGTACTCGTGGCAATGTCCTTCAGCGCATAGATGACAATGCGCTTGCTTCCCTCGACCTTGATGATCTTCGCAGTGCAGTTAGGGTCACAACTGTGGTTGATGAAACGCGCGATACCACCCTTCTTCGTCGCGTCAATGACAGTATTGTCGTCGATACGGAATAGGTAACTGCTTCCAATGCCACTTTTGAGGTATCGGTTCTCGCGGATCTCGGCAATCTGCTGTCGAACTTGCTCTCCGACATACTCGATAATCATGTCATCCTTCGCAATGTTCTCCATAGCATATAAACCCCAATTGTGAATGGCTGAGCGCTCGAACTTGACAGGCTTCTTCCGCTTCTTGAGCTGGTTGAATTTGAAGATATCGGCGTCTTGGCCGAGTGTCTTCTTTTGGTCGTTGAGGTCTTGCACGTAGCGACGGTTGGAAGCGCGTTTGTTTCGTTCACTATCAGTAGCAGCCTGTTTCTCGATGGCAATTCTTGCTGCATCCTTGCCCGACTTGTTGCGGGCTTCAAGCTCCTGTCTTGCTTTCTGCACCTTGATATGGTGAGGTAAGTACTTGGACTTTTCAGAGTTGAGAATCTTTTTGACACCCTCAGTGCGTGCGCAACCAGTAGGGTTCGGTACATAGTAGCCACCGATGGTGACCGGAGAATTCAATGTCCTATTGGCAGAGTTGAGCTCCCTGATGCGGTTACGGGTCCATAGCCACAGCTCTGGGTTGCCGATGTCCTTTGCAGTGAACCTCCTGGAAAGTTTGGAGACGTCAGGTATGTCGCTCTGACCAATTGCCAGTCCTTGAAAGAGTGGTAAATCAGGCTTGGCGCCTTCGGGCAGCGCCAATGCAGGAGTCAAGGGTTCTGTTGACAGGAGCTTCTCGTCATACTTGTCCGTGACGACTTCTTTTGCAGTGAACTTTTCGGTGTCCGGACCAGTCTTCTTGGCCTTTGGAGGTTCCACAGCTTCCTCCTCGTCACGTTGAGAGTCTGTCTCTGTCTTGATGTCCTGAGCCTCGAGCTCCTCAAAAATCTTTGGCTTCTTTGCCCTAGCAGGTCGTTTCTTCAGAGGTTTACCGATGACTGAAGCTGGAGTTTCGGAGCGGGATATTCGACTATCAACGTCGTCACCTGTTTCTGGTTCTGGGATTATGTCCGCAGAACCTTCGCGCGTCTCAAATCCCGACCCAAGCGCTGTAAGCCTAACGCCAAACAATTCCTCATCAGACTTCTTTTGACGTTTGAACGCCGATTCCACGGATTCTGCCAGCTTCCGTTTTCTGGAATGAGCAGAATCTGCTATAGCGAAGCTGGCTTCGGTCATAGAATCGTCCTCGCCTTGCTCCCATGGCACAAAGTCATCCTTGGACGCCTCGTCATCAGTGCTCATCCGGCTACGAGGTCGCGACTCAGCTTCTTCTGTCTCACGCGCCAACAGTGTACGAGTGTCCGTGTCGTCATCGGACTCGACATCACTATCAAGACCTCTGAGACGGTGATGCAGCGAACGGAAAGGATTTCGAGCAACAGGCGGCCGTTTTCGCGCGAAGGGATCAACAAAAGCGTTCTTTTGTTTGACCTTGGTTTTACGAATTCTCGGTAGGGCTTTGGGTGCAATTCGACCAGTTTGTCGCTCAATTGGATCAGCTCGGGAGTTGGGAGTTCCTACACGTGAGCTGTCATTGCCATCTTCGATACTGGCCATCTCCTGCAAATCATCAGGATGTTCAATGTTCAGCTTGCGGCGCTTAGCGGCATGATTGGTAGGATCCAGGAAATCCGAGAGAGCAGGTGCGGCGACCTTGGTGCGAATGTGTCGAATCAGATGCTCTGTCATCTCACGTCTAACAACTTCCACAGCCTCGATCACCGGATCAAAGTTCTTAGCTCTTTGCTTCTTCTCCTCTTCAAGATCTGCTTCCTCTTCTCTTCGCCGCCTTTCCTTCTCGTCGCGATATCGTGGCTCGGGATTTGCTTTTCGCTCTGGACTTGCACTGGATCGTCGGTGACTCGAGGGGCCATCTCGATGGGGACGAGGTAAGCATAATTGCATAGTCATGTCATAATTGAAAAATTCGGTGTGGTTAACAGCGCGAAAGCATCGTTCAGCTTCTGACTTCCCGGTGAACGAGTTGCGGAACACGATGAAGTAGCCCGACTTGTCGACTCGGATTTCTTCAAATCCGTAATTCTTGAGTCGTTTCTTCATGTGTGGAAGAATACTTGGTAGTACTGGGACACTATCGCCTGTAACGTAAATATATGGATCGTCCGCGAGTTTTTGGGTAAGGTTTGAAGATTCGAGATTGAGGCCTTTTTGTTGCGAGGGGGTTAGAGAAAGTTGTGGTGCGCTCGGGACTACAGGTTGTCGCTGTGCTGAGGGACCCTTAGGAGCGGTTGGGGGAGGTCTAGTGAAGACAGGAGTAGTTCCAGACTTGGGACCAGTTGGAGGAGCTTTGGCTGCAAGAGCAAGTCGCTCTTGTTCCTTCTTTTCAAACTTTTCCTTTTCCCTCTTGAGATGCTCCTCCAACATACGTCGGCTTCTGCGTCCTTCCGCATCATACTCTACACGGACGATGTCGGCGTCAACCTTGATGCCTCGAGTCCGTACAGCTCGGCGAGCTGCCTCCATTGCAGAAACGGGAGGTCGGTCGGGTCGCTTAGAGTCTCGGTATCGAATTGTCGCAAAGCCAAGATAGCTACCTGTTTCTGGGTGCATCTTGTTGCTGCTCTCGGCAATTTCACCAAAGGTAGCAAAAATGGCCGTTACTTTGCTAAAAGGAACAAGCGGATTATACCTCGTCACTACAATCTGCGTGGGTGGACCAGGACCAATCGAGGTCTTGGAATCATAGGGATAGGGCTTGATGTTCTCGGGTGCTGTTCGCAAACGCGATTTGGGGAGGTAATAATCGGTGTTGATATAACCGAGGCGGCCGTCCGACTTGGCCAGTCGAGGGTCTTTAGGGGGGGCGTCATCGTCCTAATCATTTTCATTAGCCATGAGTCTTTCACCAAAGATGACGCCCCCCCTAGGGAGGGATATTTATAGTTATACATACTCGACCGAACTCCTTGTATGTCGGCTTCGCGTTCTTGCTGACGCTCTTATTGTGTACTCGATCGAGGAGCGGATCATAGGTGCACTTGAGGCCCTTCACGGAGGGCATGGGATCTCGAGCCGGAATGCGCTCATTGGAAAGGAGTCCGTTTGATATCGAGCCATTAAGACCAACGGCGGGTGAGTTTCGGGAGGACTGTCTCGCGGCCCGATCGGCGTTCAGACAAGTAGACATGTCTGGCTTTGTGGTGGCCGAAGCCAATGAGTTGGGAGAATCTTTGGAAGCGATGGGAGTAAGGCTCGAGGTGGGAATACGGGACGAAGCTGAAGTTGCCGCGGCACCGTGGCGGGCGGTTGTGCTAAATATTGATGAGGCCGTGCTGCTGTATGAGCTGGCCGAATCGACAGTGCTGGGAATGTCTGTGAATGGTGATTCTGTATCTTCGGGCTGTACGGGCATGGTATCCGACGATGAAACAGTGCCGTTTTGGCCAGCATTCGCGTCTGCGTCTGGCACAGCTGATGTTGATGTAGGGTCGCAAGCGCCGGTCATAGAGGCCGGTGTCGACACAGGTTTGGATTGTTCGCGATCTCTATTGAGGTCTGGACGAGTCTGAGACTGTGCTTTTACCTTTGGAGCTGTGGGGAAGAATTGCGCGAAGCTCGCGCCTGGCGGGCGAGTCATCGTGACGATGCGCTCTTCCTACTTCTTCCCCCGTGCTCTTACCATGGTATCCTTAAACTGAAGCGTTGAATGTACACCTAACGGTGGGACAAAGTCTGTCTCGCGGCGATTCCGGACGGGTTGTTTTGAAAGACGTAGCGATGAAATTGAAGAGATTGGGAGTGAGAGAAATGCTTCACGCGACCGAGGGATGCTGAGGTTGAATGTGGCGGAGCGGCGTCACCGACCGACTCTACGAGCAGTAAAGGAGTAGAAAAAGTCGTCAGAGCGTAAACAAGCAGACTGACTCAAATGATTGATGCGCGCGACAAAGGTGGGCGCGATGACGGATAGCAATGTCCAGAGTGTCGAGCGAAACGAGGGGGGAAATTGGTGGGAGAATGAGAAAAAATGGCTGACAACCAAGGAAGTTGACGTTCGTTTCGGTCTGCGTTGCTTTGCTTTGACTTTTGGTTCAGGGATGAGTAGAGTTACTTCTAGCGGTAAGGTCCAGTGTCAAATGAGAGGATCGCCCAGCCACAGTTTGAGTGGCTTGGAAGTTTCTTGTAGCTTTGATTGGATGTTATGTTTGGATTGAGACTACACGGTTGGTGGGTGGGCTAGTGTGTTTGGTTGCCAATTAACGCGTCCCACAAGGCTTCAAGTATTGGACTGGCACTGGCACCGCGTCAGTGGACTTCGGTTTGGGTGGTATTGGATGAATCGGTTTGTCCGTTATTTTGCTGCAAACTCCCTCGTGCTTTGGTATTGGGCTTCAGTGTCCGTGTGTCATAACCAATGCAGTGCCTCCTCTTATATATCCGTATCTTGTTCACCCTTTCCCCTTGTTTGAACTATTCGTTTAAAAAGGTGCCTTATTTGGAAACCAGGGAGATGTCATCATGCATGAAAGCGAGGCCTTTGTTCAAGGATTCCATCTGGTCGAAAAACAAAGATGAAAGAGATTCTTCTCAATAAACAAAGGCAAGGCGATGTTTTTTCTTACGAGTCCAAATAAAGAGAAACAACGCAGATAGCATCAATTCCGTGATATTCTAGATGTAGCTTGCCAAATTACTGAGGCAAGACAATGTTTTCATTAGACCTAACCTGTACCATTTCACATGCATGCCAAGACTCTATACAGTAGTGAAAACGTACCTTAAAAACCACATCAAAGTACAAGTCAAGTCAAATTGGTAACAAATTTATTCATGCCAATATTTGCCAGGTGCAACTAGTACTTTGACTTGAACCATCTGGCATGCAGACGTAAGAAAAAGGATAGCTATTGTGACATCTCAATCCAGAACCTTCCAAACTCCATCTCGTCGCCCATATTAATACCGCGACGAGCTTCTTCCCAAACGCCGAATATTTTTACAGTACAAGATGATGGTTTAGAAGTTCAGCTTCAGCTCAAACTCCTCCTCTTCATCGTCAGAGATGCCAAGCGGTTGGCTCAGAGGTGGGAGATCATCATCATCTCCATCCTCATCGAAGATAGACATGAACTGAGGTCTCGGCTTGGTTTCCTGCTGCTGCTTTACCACCTGACGGAGACGAGCTGGGGTAATAGTAAGATCAGACTGAAGAGAGCTGACTGTCTGGACGGGCTTGACAGCACGCTGTGTTCCAACAGGTGCCGTAGGCCCGCGATGTTGAGCGTTGACCATTGAGGATGTTGATCTACCTCGGTTGTAGCCGATAGTGGTTCGTGATGCAGCAACGCCAGTAGCACTCTCTGCGGGCGATGTCTTGGCAGGCACGACACTTTTGACGACAGGTTTCTTGCTCTGATACAAAGAGGTGAGAGGCTTCCGAATCTTTGTTGTTCGCGCCACACTCGAAGCCTTGCTGTTGCTACTGGCGTCTGAGTGGATGGACAAAGCAGAGGCAGCGCGCCTTGATGCCAGACTCGAAGGCTGCTTGGTTCGGATACCTTTGACCTTCCGCTCCGAGTCCGCAATAGTAGCCTTTGGTGCTGGCGCCTTGATCTGCACTTCGGTATCCGAAAGATCGTCAATGTTGAAGGTCAGAGCAGCCCTCTCTTGCTTGTTTCTCTCCTCCGCTCTGGCAGCAACATTCTTCATTGTCTCTGCAAACTCCCGGTCTTGTCGAGAAACACCATCATCATCGATTGGGTTGTAGAAATGCTGATAGTATCCCTTCATAATATTTTCCTTCTTCAAGCCCTCGAGAGTCAGCATGTCCTTGGGGAAGCAGTCCGATTCGTATGGGAGATCCTTGGGCTTCGGCGGGGCATATTCCGGTTCTTCTTCCTGTGGCTCGATGGGCTTCTGTTCTTCCTTGAGTCGAATCTCGAGAGGTGCAAGATCCACTGGTCGCTGCTTGGGCTTCTGTGCCGTTGGCTTGAGTTGCGTTTGCTCAATACCCTGGATGATGTTCTTAACACCACCAAGCTGCCCGTTCTTAGCCTTGGCATTGGTGGTCTTGTTGCCCAGAGGAGCTCGACTCTGGGTGCCTAATAATACATCTCCGATTAGCATATTGTTCTTTGTCCTGGAAAGAAACATGCGTACCCATTGGGGTGACCATGGCCTGTCGTGTTCCATTGCCTTTGTTCAGCGTCTTCACTCCACCCAATCCGGTCTTGCCAGTAAAGGCTGTGGGAGCATTCTCATCATGCTGAGGAAATCGAGATGGGGTCTTTGGAAATCGTGCATTGTGTTGCTGTTTGGTCGGAACTTGCTGGCTAACGACCAGATTCTCTTGGTCGCGATGCGCCGCCAACATGATGGCTACTACGAGCGAATCAAGGATTCAGTATATCTTTGTCTGTCTCCGGGATAGAATTAGGCAGATGTTGATCCCGTCATTGAATTCATTAATCAAAAGAGGTAATTACGGTTGGAAGATGAAAGGGTCATTTGCTCATCTGCCAGGACCTTCGCGGCCGGGATGTTTTGGTCGGCCTGTGCTGGCTGGCGGGGCAACCGCTATCTTTGGGTGCATGTTCCCCGAGTTTACAGTGGAAAGTGCCGGCATGTGAGCGCCACACCTCAACGACCGCCACAAGCCAATGGGGCTATACTCAGACGCGGCCTCCACTGGGGCAGCTGTGGAGGGGCATCACTCCTCCCCTTTCTTGATAGGTACTTAACCGCTTCATCTTACATCCGAACAACACGACCTCTGTCTTCATCGCCGGTTTCCCTTCAGCCTTTTCTTCAACCTAAACAACCCTTTCGCCGCTTATCAAAATGGATCGCATCAAGGAGGTTAGTTGTCCAAAAAGTTCATTGCTACCCCGCCATGGCAACCTAAAAGGAACCGTTTGTGGAGGGGTAAACTATCGTTGGTCGACCAATGCTAATATGGCGATGGTGGATAGAAAATGAACCAGCTCCGTCTGGAGGCCGACGAGGCCAGTGGCAAGGTTGAGGAGCTCCAGAGCAAGGTCAAGGTTCTCGAGCAAGAGAACCTGTCAAAGGAGCAGGAAATCACCTCTCTCCAACACAAGAACAACCTCCTCGAGGGCGAGGTCGAGAAGCTTGAGAATGCCGTAAAGGATTTCAAGAAGGCCGCCGATGAGGGCCAGCAGCACGGCACTCAGAACGAAACTCTTCAGCGAAGGCTGCAACTTCTTGAGGAGGAGGCCGAGGATGCCGACAAGACACTCCGTGAGGCCAACGAGAAGTACGTCGAATCCCCCTAGCAAGCCCCCTTACCGCCATTTCCACAACCATCCAAATTAAGCACAATAAATGATACAACGGCTAACACAGCGATTCTCTAGGCTCCGACAGACCGACGTCAAGGCCGGACACTTCGAGCGAAAGGTGCAAGCCCTTGAGAACGAGCGTGATCAGTGGGAGTCCAAGTACGAGGAGATGTCGCAGAAGTACAACGCTCTCCAGAAGGAACTGGAGGAGCTCCAGGCCGAGATTGGCAACATCTAATTTATCCCCAACCTTTTAAAGCACTCGCGCAGGATGCAGGATCCATGTTCGTTAGCATGTCCGCAGACATCAGTATACTCGTCCAGTTGTATGATGCCTTGGTTGCAGGTATTTCCAGGTGTTGGCCAGATGAGCGAATGGAGCAGTTGCCGCATGTCATGTTACGTTTCTACTACTAGCTGATTGAAGCTGGCTTTTCTCAAAGGGTATCTTTTGTCAATTGTGCGCTTCCTACATTCTTCTATGTTGTCCAAATCCATTGAGCTCCAACGTACTTTATCATGCCCTCCTTTTTGCCTTCTTGATTCTCTGCTTCTTATCCGTCAACTGCCTCTCGAACTTGGTCTCGTATCGGAACTTCTTCTTCTTCTTCTTGGGTTCCCGTCGTGACTTTGCTTTTTGATCGTCCTTGGGTTCTTCAACCGTTTTATCCTCCTCATTGTCCTTGTCGTCGACTTGGGGTTTGTGTAATCCATCTCTTGTCACAGAAACAGACTCAACCGTGACAGTGGTATAACGATCTTCGTCGATGTACTCCTCTTCGTGATCAACAATATCCAGTTCTGGCTGATCAGGAAACCCGTCCCACTCCCCGTCTTCCTCATCAGATTCCTGCTCAACTGCTCCGGCAGCTTCCGACTCTTTCAATAATCTGTTTACGGTCTGGACGTGCTCTTCGACATCGCGTTTTCGTTCTTCTCGTATCTATGTAGAATAATTTAGTACTATTCGATATTGACAGTCGTAATCTCGCTTGAAAATTTGGGCGTACCTGTTTTCGCAACTCCAGCTTCTCCTGGCGAGCCCTCTTTGCAGCCTCTTCTTGAGCATTCTTGATACGCTGCTGCTTGCGCTTATGGAAACCAGTCAGATATTCCTGTCGCGCCTCGAAGTCGAAGTTAACCTCCTCGACAGCAGAGGTCATCTTTCGCTTCTTAGATGGCGGAGGCAGAATGCTCTTTTTGGGTCTTGGTTTGGCGAACATGATTGCTTATATGCACGATAGTCGTGAAGTGCGAATAAGAAATTGAGAATGTATCGAGTAAACTATTTTGTTGGCTACAATAGCAAGAATAGGTAGCATCTTTAACATCGAAAAATCCACTGTCGCGAAACTTTCCCAGGGTAGCTCCACAACGGAATGGATCCCAGCTCTCACCGAGGTGTGCACGTAACGGGGGCTTGCATATACCGGTACAGTTACGTAAGGTGGCTGCTCCTGCATCAGCTCTCTCAATGCTAGCATTATCATCACAAGCTGGAATCGATAGGCAGACACAACGCCCCATAACCAGCAAATATCATCCGTGATGCGTCTTCAGATTATCGCCAGCGCCCTTGCGCTCAGTGGTTCCGCCGCCGCATTCTCAGACTCATGGCCATTGGTTATGTTTTCTACCTCCAAGTATGACGCGCGCCTTCGTGTCCTGTCTATACTTTGGAGCTCCCTACTAACGATGACGATCAAGGTTCTCCGATGCACCCAGCAACAACCACATCCAGACGCGATCCCAAGCTCTCGAGCAGGTTCAGGACCTCTTGACTTCATGTCCGACCGATAATTACCTCTTGGTTGCTCATGAGGGTGTCAACGCCGCTGATCTTCGACGACCGAACTCCATGTCCAATCTTCACCACGCTATCGGCCGCAAGGAAATCCAGGGCAAGTTGATTGTGCCCGAGGTTGTTGGCGAGTCCATCGATGCGGCCGCGATCCAGGACTACATTAAGAGGGCGTGTTACGAGCAGGCAAAGAAGGTTACGCCTCACTTCACCCTAATCAAGGCCTTGACGAACGAGGAAGGTCGGTTATATAATGAAAGCCGCTTTGAGTTCACATTTTGACCATATCACAGACGCTATCAAGCAGTGGGAGGAGAGTGAACAATGGTTGAACGATTCATACACTGTCCTTTTCGTTGGTACGCCATCCACCAAGGCCAAGACCGCCGCATCCAAGTCCGAGAAGACCATCTACGAGCCCGAATTCATCGAGCCCCTGCACATGGACTTGAAGCGTGATGTCTCGGGCAATGCGGAGAAGCCTGGCAACGCCACACGCGATACTCGTGGTCTATTTGAGAAGTACCAGTTCTTTACTCCTGGTAAGCTTCCTAAGTATAAACTGCGCATGCCTGACTCCGTACTAATAAACTGCAGGTATCTTCATGGGAATTATTGCTGCCATTGTGCTGTTCTCCCTGCTTGGCGTTGGTCTGCGGGCTCTGGCTAGCCTCGAGGTCTCCTACGGCGCTTTTGAGAAGGACATGGGCCCAGCTGCTCAAAAGAAGCAGCAGTAAGCCACTTGTACTGAATAAACGAGCGCTGTTCATGTATCGGTCTTCCATGTGGAATGATACTTGTATATCAGATTACGGAGTTTGGGTTCCTTTGGTGCGACTTGATGGGAGGGTTAGTATCGGCATGTAATGTTGCGAGCATCGGCTGTAGACAGGACGTAGGGTCGGGGATCCAGATGAAGGGTCTTGACCCAAATTTATTGAGTACTTTTTCCAGATGCGATTCAACGCTATTAAAGAATTCAACGCCAAACTCCGTTATGACACCTCTAGTCATAACAACCTGACCTCTCTAGTGGTGATGCATCTCCAATGGAATTTTGCAAGCGTAACTAATTTTGGTTCGTCTTGTCATCTTTACACCAAGTGGCTGGGCAGCAAAAAGTTGGCAATACCCTCCTTGACGGCATACTCGTGCCCACAGTTACCACAAACGAGCTTTCCCTCAGACATTTGAGTCTCGAGAAGAAGGTGGTGAAGATCCTTGAGGGTCTTCTCATCAGCCCGAAGCTCAACTGCTGTGGGAGGCTGTTCGGGGAGCTGAGGGAAACCCAACTGTAACATGAAAGTGTCAGAAACTTGTTTCAATATCACACGGCGAGTTTCATGGTCGCCTTGTTTTCGCCAACTCACCTCAGAGGCCGTTGTGCAAAGAGCCGTCCAGTCAAGACGGGGCAGCACGTTGAGGATCATGTCAGGGTTCAACTCGATATCGTCTTGGACGAGTTCAGCGTCCTTTGGGTGAAGAGGGTATGAGTCTTTAGAGGACTTGCAGGCCTTGACGGCGCAAGTGAGGAAATTGAGGCTGAGGACCTTCATATTGGTTTTGAAGAAAGATGAACAGAAGGTTTGTTAGATAGTCGTGTACAAGATAGAATATCGAAAATTGATGTTGTCTTGTACTTACACAACTTTTTTTTCTTCTATGGCGGGGGAGGGACTTGGTGGTGAAGTGAGCCCCACGTGACAGGGATGTTCTACTAGAGCTACGTGCTACATTGTTAACAAGACGGAATAAATGCCAATTCACAATAAATTTAGGCTATAAATCTACAATTGATAGGGACGAGTAGTAGTCGGCATAGATCGAAACACAGACATGGTCTTGATATGGTCGGTGTTGTATTGTCTCTTATTGAACACTGAGTCTCGAGTCGCTTAGAATCGAGAGCGCTGACGGGCGTGGCGAAGTCCAACAAAGACAAGACCAGCAACAACGGCAAAGAGGCCAGCCTTCTGGAGAGGAGACCAGCCAGCGGAAACCTCCTCCGCAGCGAATTCAGATGTGCCGTAAAGGTCTAATTGAGGCGAAGGCTACGCATCAGCAAATCCGGCCTTTTAGGATTATCAATGAGGGCGAGGCAACGGACAGGTGCAAAACAAGAGTGTTGCCTCTTAGAGCTCAACGTGAATACCTTCAGGGGGGACATCAAGCTCGCCGCTCTTGGCGATCTTGACCGCCTCGACGGGTCGGTCGGCACCGCCAGTCTTGGTGTTCTCGATCTTCTCGATGATGTCGTAGCCCTCGAGGACCTCACCGAAGACGACGTGCTTGCCATCGAGCCACCTGGAGATGGTTGTTAGTATTGCGATTGTAATTGGTTCGTTGGAGATGGAGTTGCGCTTACGAGGTGACAACGGTGGTGATGAAGAACTGGGAGCCGTTGGTGTCGCGACCGGCGTTGGCCATGGAGAGGAGGCCCTTCTTGGTGTGCTTGAGCTTGAAGTTCTCATCCTTGAAGCGGTCACCGTAGACTGAAGGCAAATGTTAGCAATTGATGGATGGATTGGACCGAGACGAAGCTATCGCAACATACTGGACTTGCCACCAGTGCCGTCACCCTTGGTAAAGTCACCGCCCTGGATCATAAAGTTCTTGATGACACGGTGGAAAGCAGAACCCTCATAACCAAAGCCCTTCTCGCCAGTAGCCAGAGCGCGGAAGTTCTCAGCTGTCTCGGGGACAGTCTTGCCGTAGAGGCCCATAACGACACGGCCGAGCTTCTGGTCACCCTGCTCAATGTCGAAGAAGACCTTGTGGGTGATCTTGGGGCCCTTGGCAGCCTCAGCTGTCTGGGCGAGGAAGAGGAGGCCGAGCCCAAGGACCAGGGCCGACACGAAAAGGCGACGAAGATTGAACATGATTGTTGTTTCTCTGATGATCAAAGAATACAAAGGCAGAGGCAGAGAAAGAGAAAGGTTGGAGAGGACCTAGGGACAGGAAGGGACACTTATACCACAGAGATAGCCACTGACCGGGGGGGAGCTGGTCCCCGCTGCGTGCGCAATTGGGGGACCTAAACGCTAAACTACCTGCAGATGGTCCCCGCTGCCGGACTGGGAGTGGAGAGCTTACTCTGCGTTCCAGCATGTTTCAGCGGCTAAAGCCACCAGAAGAGCGAGTTCTTTCATTGGTGCCCTGCCCATCTAGGGCCGTGAGGCGACAGAAAAGATTCGACATGATGAACACGGGCTTCGACATAGAGTTACACTAACTTTTAAGTCAGAGCCTCATTCCCCTGTCGCGGCTCACTTCTCCCAGTGGACCCCAACAGCTGGAGTTCCCTGGTGGCCGTCTTGTACATCTCAGTGCAACAATTAACCTGAGTTTTACCGAATTGTCCATCTTTTCCCAACTGCACGTCTGGTCGGCTTCGGTTTGGAGATCTAGGCATGCGACTGTGATACCCACGATAATCCGTCACCATGGTACGTTCGCACGTCCTTTTCTGTCCCTGAAACAATTGGAGTTTAACAGTAAATAGGTCTTCCTTGCAGGAGTCAGCTTCGGCGACCAGAAGCTCGTCAAGGTAAGTCTGGCAGTCACCGAGTGCTCTCATCCATCTCACACCAGACCCTCCGACAGAAAGCCCTCGAGTCCTTCTACGCTCTTGGGCCCACGGTATCTGCCCGAATTATGGCGAAATACTCGATTCACAAGCTCGCCAAGGTCGGATCCCTCGCTCCCAGAACCGTCACTCACATTACGGCCGAATTATCACAAATGACCATCGAAACGGACGCACGCCGCTTGTTACAGGAGAATATTCGACGACTAAAGGATATGGGCTCATACCGGGGTAGACGTCACGCAATGGGTCTGCCAGTCCGTGGTCAACGAACAAGGACACAGACGGCGACGGCCAACAGACTCAACAGGGTGGAACGACGAGGTTAAGCGCATCATTGGAAGAGTGGTTTACCTGGAATTGGGTATGAATATCGGCAAATACCCCCCGAGAGGATGTTATGGCATGTCTAAATGCTAGAGAGGTTATGCCGAGGAGAGAGGACAAGCCAGGCTATCTCCTTGTCATACAAGGCTTGTATATATAATGTACGATCAAATGGAAATGAATTCTATATGGCCGTGTTCTAGCGCGGTACTACCAAACTTACGCATGTTCAGATGAGACCTCCTGAGCTTCGTCAAATTTCATCTTTGGCAAATCATCCTCCAGCGGCAGCTGTCCTTTGGCCTGCAACTTAGCAGCAACAGTGTCGACATCTTTCCAAACGCGCAGCAGATTACCTCCAACAACCTTGGCCGCATCAACATTACTGACACCCTGTCGAAGGAGTTCGGCGATCAGATCAGGATATTTGGTGACATCTTCAAGGCCTTCAGGAACAGATGGAATACCGTCAAAGTCGGTACCAATACCGACATGATCGTAACCGATCAGGTTACCGATATAGATAATGTGTTGAGCTGCGTGTGCAAGTGTCGAGTTCTGGGGGTAAAACTCAGGAAGACCATTCTCCTTTCCGGTGTCAACACAAGAGATGAAATCAGGGGCGATGTTGACCATGACTAGGGAATCCCGCTTCTTGACGAGTTGTAGAACATTGTCCTTGACGTTTCGAGGATGTGGGCAGACGCTCCAGGCGGAGCTGTGAGAGAAAATGATAGGGGCTTCAGAGCCAGTCCATTCACCTTTGCCGCCCAGTACATCCAACATAGTATCCTCACTGGCAGTCTTGGTTAGAATTGAGTTCATAGTGGGAATTGAGACCAACAGCAACATACCTAACATGAGAAAGATCAACAATCATGCCAATGCGGTTCATCTCGGCGATAAGCTTGCGGCCCAGGGGGCTCACGCCTCCCCACAATGGCTCAGCCTTCCGGTCGGGGTCTGACAAAATCGCAGCATCGGCAAATTTGTTGTGACAGTTGTGAGTCAAGGTAGCATAGCGCACACCAAGCTCATGGAAACGACGGAGGTTAGACACCTTGTTGCCAATTTGATGTAGACCCTCGATACCAAAGGGTGAGATGAGTTTGCCCTGCTTAAAGGCCTCAAAGGCATTGGAGCTGTCGACCTTATCAGAGAAGTGGCTAGGATAGGCCGCCTGCAGCCTGCTCATAACATCAATCTGGTCCAACGTGAACTGTACGCCTATATATGTGATTAGCAAGCCACATGAATCAAGAACCATGACAACTTACTTGAAGCATAGTTTTTGTCAGAGAAGTCGGAGCCATTTGATGGACATGGAGCAAACAGACTCCAAAATGCACCACCACTCTGACCCTGGCGAAGACGGTGCAAGTCAACATGTCCAGGAAGCTCACCCTGCTCGAATGGCTGGGTGAAGTTGTCATCATAAATTTGGTTGCCATATGCGAAACGCAGCACGATTGGAAAGTCAACATGCCCATCTGGAGTTACTAAGTCAATACACATCTGACTATGACAAGGATGCAGATCTCCATACCTATCAATGGCGTATGGCTGAGTATATGTCGTGCTCGCTCCTCGGGTGTTCGCAATCCGTTTCCATAGCGAGGAACACCATTGTAACGATTACTGACTGGTCGATGCAACAGGCTGAGTCCCAAAAGTGCCAAGAAGATAGCTATGATAGTCTTTCGAGGTGTTAATTTGGGTGTAGAGGGAGCTTCATGATGTGAGCCTGTATGAAGCTGGGATAATAATCCTCCCTTGACTGATCTGTTTGCGCCCCTGGTTCTCGATGACCGAGTGGTGTTGTAAGATAGGAGAGGTTCCTGCCGCCCCATTGTAATGACAAAATGAAATGAATAATGAATTGATGTAAGGAGAGGTTGATGTGAATAAGAAAGTGATGTGAAGTCGTTGAGTTGGTCCAAGTTAAAGGGCACAGGGATAAAGATGTAACGCTCTGAACTCACGGGCTGACAAATACGGTACGCTCAGACTATCTGTCAGTTGTCCTGGGACACAATTTGAACAAG
Source organism: Fusarium tupiense (assembly GCA_013364945.1). Lineage (NCBI taxonomy): Eukaryota > Fungi > Ascomycota > Sordariomycetes > Hypocreales > Nectriaceae > Fusarium > Fusarium tupiense. Next base: position 7,415 of record JABEEO010000229.1, on the reverse strand, counting down.
AAGAGGACAGCTGAGTTAAATACGAGACATGTTATTAGATTTATAGGTTACTTAGTCTATAAAGAAAGATTCTTTACACTTGATTTAAGAAAATGAAAGAAAATGATCCCCCCGAAATATGATTCGAACTGGCAACCTTTGGATTTGAATGGCCTCTGGCCATGGAGAGGCTAACCATTTCTGTAGAAGGATAGCGGACACTAACTCCATAAGGCATAGCTTCATGTATCAACCGCAAGAGAAGACATCGCCAAACACCACCAACTGGCTCTCATTGCCTTACGTTTCTACTATTATGATGCACTCAGTCTCCCGATCATCGAGGGTTGCATAATGCTTAGCAAGAGAAAGATCACAAAAAATTGCGGGATAGCCAGTGTACTCAGGTTTCAATTCAACTACTTGCAAGGTTTGAACACAATTGTCTGCTTCGAATGAAAGGTAGAGGATGCCTCAGCGCTCGCAGGTACTTACATTGCTCTGCCATTCCGAGATGTCCGTTAAGGCATTCCCAGCAATTATGCATATAATAGTTATGCAAATACTGTGCAAGCACTAAGAATATGCTACTACGGAAAACCCCAGAGGCAGAAGCGTAATTCTGAGTCCCACTTTTCGTCCGTTATGATACCGTAGCCAAAACGGAGACCCCGTTTTCTACAGTTGCAAGGAGGAATCATGAAAGTCGTTCTCTTCCTGATGAGAGTACAATTCTGATGTACATCTATTGATAATTTATTTCTCTTGGGATAAGTGAAATGAAGAAGCTTTATGATAAGCTCTAAAGGTTGTATAAAATTTGGCCTATGTTACAAAACTTAGACCAATCTATTCAGAGTTACGATGAGATGGACAAACTACAGTCTAAAAATGGGCTAAATTTATGATCGGAAAAGCCAGATTCCGATTCCGGCGGGGTGGTTGTGACTCCCAACGTTGACTTTTGGAGGGGCACGCCTGAAGTCAATCAGTCTTTCCCTGTACAATTCCTCAGGTACGCAAAATGTCGAGTCAGTCAACAGAAGAGAGGCTCAACCTCATCAAGGAGAACCTCGCCGAGGTCCTCAATCCCGAGATCATCGAGTCCATCCTGGCCGAGGGCAAAAACCCCAAAATCTATTGGGGTACCGCTACCACCGGGCGCCCGCACTGTGGTTATTTCGTGCCCGCCGTTAAGATCGCCCAGTACCTCGCTGCTGGCTGCGAAGTCACTGTGTTGCTTGCCGACATCCATGGCTTCCTCGATAACCTGAAGGCTCCGATTGAGCTCGTGGAGAAGCGCGCCGAATACTACAAATTCGTTATCACTGAAATGCTCAAGGCCTGCGGAGTCCCTACCGATCAGCTGCGTTTCGTCCTTGGAAGCTCCTATCAAAAAACCGCCGACTATGTGATGGATCTTTACAAGCTCGCCTCGGTGGTGTCCGAGCACGATGCCAAGAAGGCTGGTGCCGAGGTCGTCAAGCAGACTGGCAATGCGCCTCTAAGTGGTCTTATGTACCCTCTACTACAAGTGTTGGATGAGCAGTATCTCGATTGCGATGTTCAGTTTGGTGGCGTCGATCAGAGAAAGCTTTTCACAGCTGCCACTGAATGGTTGCCCAAGCTCGGATACCGAAAGGTGCGGTTGTGCCCTTCTTTGGTTAAAATACAGTATACTGACTTTACAAGCGTGCCCATCTCATGAACCCCATGGTTGCTGGCTTGAACGGAAACAAAATGAGCTCAAGCGATGAGAGTAAGCGCTTCGCCGCATGCCCCTGATCTGAATCATGCTAATATATGACTTTAGATAGCAAGATCGACCTCCTTGACGCACCTGACGTTGTGGCCAAGAAGATTCGCAAGGCAGAGTGTGTTCCCAAGGAGGTTGAGGGCAACGGTGTACTTGCACTTGTGGAGTACGTCTTGCTACCAGTTTCTGGCTTGAAGGCTGGTTCTCGATCGTTCAAGGTCGAGAGACGTGAAGGCGAACCCCTGATCTACAGCGATATCCAGAAGGTTCACGATGATTACCGAAACGATGTGGTATGTTCTCCTTAATGGATGACTTTGTTGTTACTGAAGATGGTTACTGACACGATGCGTTCTAGTTGACACCCCAAGACCTGAAGGCTGCTGTGACCAAGGGATTCCACGAGCTTATGAGCCCTATCCAGGCTGAATTCGAGGCCTCGAAAGAGTGGCAGGAGGTCACACTGAAGGCCTACCCCCCACCCGTCAAGAAGGAAAAGAAGGTCAAGAACAGGGGCACCCGATTCCCCGGAGCCAAGGGCGGTGACAATGCCGAGGCTGAAGTGACAAAGAAAGCCGAAGACTTGACAATCAAAGACGTACAGGCGACTGAGGCCAACCCTACAGCATAAGAAAAAACCCAAAAATGAAACAAAGAGAAGAAACAGATTCCAAAGTTTAAACAGGGTCACATTTACGATTAGCGATTCAATGATGTTAGGCAAGAGTCTGAGATAAACAAAAGCGTTCAGTAGCCAAGTAGAAAGACTAAGATGAAATGATATATTGAAACATGTAAAGAATTATAAATTAGTGCTAAAACTATCTGAGAGAGATATTGGTTTTTTTCCAGCTGAGAAAGGTTCCTAAACACCCCATATCAACCCATATATAGTGATTATATTTACCTGCGCATGGCATGCATGCCTGCTCAGTCTCCTATCTACTCGCCATTGAAGCAGCAAGCATCATAGACGGAGTAGTACCAGCCCTCTCTGAACTCAAACCCAAGGGCAGAAACAGCGGCATCGTAGAGCTCACACTGGTTGCTAGTGGTGATACCAATGGTTTTGCAGTTGTCAGTCTTGTCGCACTCCTCCTGACATTGGCTAAGGGTATAATCGTAGTAGACTTGGATGAGATTACTGTCGGCGTTGCTGAAAAAGCCAGTCTTGGCGCAGGTGAGCTCAGAGAGGGCAGGACATCTGGAGGCAGCAGCAGCGGAGGTGGATGTGTAAGCCTCTGAGGTAGTTGTGGTAGGCTTGGATATGGTAGTAGGGGCGAAGGTAGTGGTGTCGAGAGTGGTCTTTGGCTTTGAAGTGGTTTCTGGGACTGATGTTGTAGTGTAAGGAGCAGCACTAGAGTCCTGTGTGGTATAAGGAGCAGAGGTTGTGTCCTCCTTAGCAGTTGCAGTAGTTTTGGCGGCAGGCTCAGTTGTCTCAGCTTCGGAAGTGGGAGAGGCAGACCCATTCGTAAGAGTTTCAGCAGAAGCAGAAGTCGTCTCGGCGACAGGGTATCCGGTAGTTGTCTCGTCGGCAGTGGTAGGCTCAGACTCGTCCTTGGTGGTGCTGGTGACTTGCACAGCGGTAGTAGAAGGAGAAGTGTTGGTCTCAGACTTGCTCACACCATCAGTGTACGCAGCAGAAGTTCCAGCAGCGGTCTGTTGAGTGGTGGAAACAGGATACTGAATAACAGAGCTTGAAGCATGAGGCCTACAAGGACCGGCTTGAGCTCCGATGGCAAAACTAGCCACGAGGGTGGTGATGAAAGTGTTGACTGAAGGCATTGTAAGAGAAGAAATGTAACGGATACCTAGTATAGGAGAACTGAATATAATAGAATGGAAGAATGAATGAGCGGTAGTGAGTCTTGTTGCAGTAAAAGAGTGAACTGCAAGCTCTCTATATAGTAACAACAAAGGTAACTAACTGACAAACAATGAATTACACCAGAAAGGAAGTGGAGTGACCTCACCCCTTCCAGAATGCAGGCTCCTTTATAAGGGGACCGACCAACCCTCAAAATTGAATATCAGGGCCCATTCTGGGACCAATTCAGGTTGGTCGGTCCCTTGGCGAAAAGAGACGATGTCTCCATTTGGAACCTCAACTACGAAAAGCACTTTTATCAGGACATGGTCAAAGAACCTAAGGAAGGGTGTGAGTGGGGGACGCAGGTCCCCGAGCGCTAAGTAGTGAAGGGGAGTGACCAATTATTGGTTTGGAGGGGGAGGAGACGCCAATTAAGGGCGGTTCGTTGAGAGGAAGCATCGTAAGTTTTGGCCAACGTCACCGGAAATAAATGGTCCTTGTTGCGTTGGCATTAACAAGGGTCCTTTTGGTTGCTTTTGCTCTGGGTAGGTATGGAAGTTTACGAGCTGAAGCTGAAGATGGAGTTGATGGCTCGGCAAGAAGCGATACACGTGATGTAGATCATCTGAAGATCGTAGATTTCCGTGCAAGGCAATCAAGCAGATACTACGTAACGACAGGGTTGAACCAAGTCGAATGATACCCAAGGTACCTTGTAAAAGGCAACGGCCATTAAGTAATTTGGTCTTTGTTGGGTCGCAACGTGACAGCCGCACTAATAAATAAATCAACAGACCAATTCTGTCGTCTTTGATCGACCCCTTGACGTTGGCTGGCCTTTGTGATACCCTGAAAATAGGTCAATCCTTTCCCACTTCGGTAAAAGGGAAGAAGAGTTATAACAAAACTTCAGAACATGGAAAATCAAATAGACCCTAAATAAAGTGCTATCTATTTGGGATAGTGTACATGGCTATCTCGTAGAAGAGAAGATAATTCTTAAAATGTTTCAGATAGCCTGTAGTACTTGCTCTATGAGTTGGCGGTTAAAGTCCTACATACAACGCACTCATTGGATCCATCCCTGTAACCCCCTCTTCATTGCCAATAGTTCAATGTCTTGGCCTTCACAACAGTCATTAATTCATCTTTGTTCTCATTATACATGTTACCTATAGTAGATACAATGCGCCATACGGAGACCCAAGATCCTCAGAGCCATCAGCACATACCTAACCTTGCCAACTTGTCTCCAGAGTTACTCCGTCAAATCCTTGGATACTTCTGCTTACACTGTCGCGGCAAAAAAGAATATCTGACTGATAACGCTCAACAGCTCACCAGCAACTACCGCCAAGATCGTCAGGTACTGGCGTCGCTGTGTCTCGTCTCAAGACGCTTTCGTGACATCAGTCAGGATATTCTTCATCATGTATTTCTCTGGCCCTTACGGAAGTCTTTGACCCAGATATCATTGCCCCTCTTCATAAGGACCATCGCCTCACAGCGCCATCTCGCCTCATCTACCAAAGCCGTCCTCTTCTATTCCACACAAGGGGTTTCATCAATTGACTTTGAACATGCCCACGAGGCCTTCAGACAAGTATCCAAGGTGAGAGGACTGAAGCTGTCAGATATCTGGGACCAAAGAAAGGATACATCACCTTATCGTGAAGCATTCCTTCGAGGACTCATCCTCGGCAGAGCTCATTCTCCAGAGGCAATGAAGAATATAAAATTACATGCGAGTACTCTATCAGCTGAGCTGTTATTTATATTGATTGCCTTGTTGCCCAAATGCTCGCACCTGGCTCTTGACATTTCAACTCATCAGTTATATGACCAAATGCAAGCATTGAAGGTCCTTGGGGTAACCAGTCTGCCCTTGAGAAACCTCGAGCTCCGTGGGGCCTTTGATTTGAAATGGCTTTCATCACAACTTATTCCTATTTCTCCAGGTCTCGAAGCTCTGACTCTCTACAAATCGCTGCCACTGCCTGAAATATCGAGCTTGAAGGCACTTCACCTCAGATGTTTCAGGTTGAGTCCCGATCAGCTCGCCAAGATCCTCCCCTCGTGTACCGGGAGTCTGAAGGCGTTCACATATGAAGCCACAGATGTTACTTCCTTGCACATTGACGAGCTTTACAACTGGCAAGTCCAGGCAAGCGATGTTGTCAGACACCTCGAGAAGCACTGCACAAGTCTAGAGTCGCTTCATCTTGACCTTCGCATGCGGGCTTTCATGAGCCGAGACACCAAGATAGACCCGATGCCTCACCTGGAGACCTTCACAGCCTTACAAGAGCTGTTCCTCAACAGCGATGCAGTGTACAACACTCAGAGTTTGGAGTTCCCTGATGAGAAGTCCCTCACAAGTTTCCTCCCACCCAGCATCACGTCTCTTACTCTTGTGGAGCCAGATTTCCCTTCACCTCCAGAACGTCTACAGAAGGGGTTGTGTGGACTTGCGAATCTCAGAAGCGAGCAGGGTCAGTTCCCTAGGCTGAAACAAGTGACGTGTGACGTCAAGAAATTGTTCGATGAAAGCCATACTGCAGAATTGCTCTCACAAGTTGGCATTGTACTTGAGTACAAGGAGTTTCCAAGATCAGACTGGGCTTATAATCGGGAACGTTTAGTCGCTTCGCCGTTCATCAGTAGCCTGTCCATAGATGGTGAAGACCTCCCTACCGCTTGGTTGTGAAGAAGATTGAGATAGATATAGCAAAGCTCGGGAATAATAAAGAAGTAGCACTACTCCGTACATGCTGAGGCTCTGTTCAATAGCTGTAGTCTAAGATCTCAGTTTTATAGAACTCTATCTTAGGTTCTTAGCTTCCAACTATAGCAGCTTGTGGCTTACTTCCAGAATAGGTACTGAGTTAGAGCTGGCAAGATCCGACAAATGCTTGGCTAGTTCATTTATTCTTGGAGAATTGTAGGTGAACCAAGAGAGCATGAATATGGTTAAATCTAATGGAAAAATCATACCAAGCTGCGAGATTAACAGCATCTTCAGACCTAGACTTTGTCTCCGTCGTCATAGGAGAGCCCAGAATATCCTGCTTTGATTGACACGAACCCCTGAACTAAGATACCCAGGAATGTCTTTCTGAAACGTGCCTCTAAAATTAGGTACCGTCCCCACAACTTACGAGGAGACTATCCTCAGGGGTTAACTTCAGCCCTGAGCAAGTGGCTGGGCGTCCCGAATCCACTAACAACCGACAGCTGTTGCCCAGTGAGAGGCCTCTGAAGCGGCCACAAATGCCGATTGCGTCTCTGGTTGTGGCTGTCCTGTTCCTCTCAACAGCCCGTAGCAATAGCAACAGAACTTCAGATTGGCGATGACAGGGGAAAATAAAAATACCAGTCCGTCAGAGTTAGAAAGCGTACGCAACTCTTTTATGCTGAATCTCCTTTAGAGTTCTCAATTCCTTTATAGGTACAGTTCATCAGTGAATTAATGCAACTTTGATAACGTACGTACCTAGTATCAACGGCTTTAAAGCAACACAAAGACGCTCGTGTTCAACGTTGCCCGTTCCATCGTTCCTTCCCCCTGGTTCATCTTGGTGGATTCGCTAAGCTCGGTTCGGTTGTTGATGATTGAATGGAAGGCAGGAAAGAAAGACATGATCCACCTCCTGCCATTTTGACCATTGCTGGGCTGTCATAAATTATTACTTTTAGCTAAGGTACTCTATTAGCAGACAATGAAGCTAGATCTTTCCAACTTCTTTCTTTATGATAGATCATCACCACAAACAACAAAATATTCTGATCTGATATTATGACACCCAGAAGGAGTGATTCTACATCCAAAGTCCCCTGTTAATTAGCACAAAACCGTCCCCTCCCCCCTCC
>JABEEO010000228.1:0-166715 GCA_013364945.1 Fusarium tupiense | reverse complement strand
AAGCCAACACACTGAAAAATCCCATTTAACTTTAGCTTTTGGATGTCCCCGGAGACTTTCGATCATATTTGCCCAGGTTCAGCGAAGAGAATCATCCCAAATAATTGGCCCTCGTGGACAAGAACTCGAGACATTGCCAATGCTAAAGGAATTACTGCCTCGCAGCTGACGCTGGCTTGGCTTCTGGCCCAGGGCGATGAAATCTTTCCTGTTACTGGGACAACAAGACCGGAGCAATTGATCGAGAAGTTGACTAGTTAGACGGTCGAGTGAGAGAAGAGGAGAAGGTTGTGGTGCGAAAGGAAGCAGAAAATGCTGCGGTTATAGGTAGTCGACATCCTGAACCGAATTGAGGCCACCAGACTTGAGAATAAAAGTCGATTGGATTTTGTCAGTGCTGCCGTATGCTACTGCCGCTCTCACAGCATGTAACGGAGTAACAGTGCTATTAGTAAGCCAGGCACGCTTTTCACTATGAACTTACAGAGAGAACAACTCTGAAGAGATCCATTTAAGTCTAGTGTGGTTCCAACAGACACGGAAACCTCATTCCTAACATAAACCTTATTATTTGAGTCTATGTCGTTAAAAGGCAAATCCATTAAGTATCGATACGTAGATAATATATAAACATAGAACAACAGGCACTATTCGGCGTCTTTAATTGAGGCAAAGAATGTATTATTGTTCCGATAAAAGACATTGTAAAGAGAGACCAACCACGAGCAGTCTGTGCCGCTCTGAGTACATCTGTTTCATCCCACTTCTAGACATTGGTTAGACCGACCCTTGTTAGTAAGTAGCCTTTCAAAGCACCAATTCTAAGACATGACGTAATAAGGTCGCCAAAACCCTGGTAGTTCATAACGGGATTTGAAAGATGGTATTTGATCTTCCTTGTTGTTGTCCTTCCGACCGAAGAGCATGCTTTCCTGTTTCCAGCTTCATCCTTATCTGTCACCAAGTCCTAAGTTCTGTCCGCTGATTTAAGCTCTCAGCCACAAGTCTCAACTGTAAATAATACATCTAGCTCAACTTGGGCTTATTTCCTAATATCCAAAGCACGACTTATTCGCTGTGAGCCCTTCATGGATCAACGACATCCTCAAGCCCAGCAACAACCTAAAGAATGCCTCGAAACACAAGACAAAACACGCCTCCGAACGGAATCAATTTCAAAAAACCCACTCAATGCAACAATTTCGGAGTTCAATAATCAAGTCTTCGAGGAACGATCCGCAGATATGGCCGCCATTTTCTGCAGCCAAGAAAAACAAATTGAAAACCTTCAAGAAACTGTCAGTAATCTAATTGCACAGAATAAGCTACTGATTTCCAGGTATTACGATAGGATGAACGAATCAATCTCTCTACGATCAAACGTCTTGACTTCAAATCAACAATTACAAAAGGCTCTTAATGACAAGAAGACTATGGCGCATGCTGTGAATAAGCTTCAAAGTCAGGTTTTGCAGCTGAAGCAGCTAAAGATGTTAACGACCACTCCCAGATCCATCATAGTAAACAAGTTACTGAACTCACCACTTTCAACTGGAAAAGACTCTTCTCCTTCCATGCCTATTCCAAGTCAAATGGCTAAGGATCTCAGAGGCACTCTCGATAGGGCGATGAGTGCTGACGAAGCTCTCTATATCTACACCAAATTCGAAGGCTGGCTTGGTACCGAAGCTCTGCAGTCGGTGAAGCTCGTCACCTGTTGTGTGTGCCAGGAAGTCAGGTTCAGACAAGCTGTTGGCTTCTCTAAGCCTAGACCTCTCAACGAATTTATCGAGAGGGACCTCAGGTTGGGATGCGAAAATCCTGTCTGTTCCGCCTGCTTTCTTAAATCAATCTTCTCGTCTTTAGCACGACTAAGAGAGACTTGGTGGAAAGCCCAACAACTGGAGATATGCTTGCCATGTCCTTGTGGCTGCTCTCCCACAGGAGTTCACATAAATGATCGCAGTTCTTTACTACAGGTATTACAGTACCTAGGAAATGAGAAGGCCGAGTTCTCGGTGATCAGAATGTAAGCTGCAGTCAATGGTCTGGAAACAAGGAAATGACTAATCCTTGGCAGTTATGACACGATCCTTCAGCTAATGCAAGCCCTTTATTTTGTCGAACCTCGACTCACATCAAAAGCCAGAAAAGTGGCAGCACGCCTGCATTTCAAGATGATAAAATATGGCTTGATGCATTCTCCCTTTGACCAGAGATATAGGTGCCCAACTCGAAGCAAGGTTGGATCGCCGCTGAAAGCAGACTTCAACCATGTTGAACTATACAACATCGATCAAGGTGGGAAATCATTACAGGTCCCTATCTTTACACAATTACTTCGGGTTGAGGAGACTCCCATCGAATGCGTCATATGTACTGAATCCATCCATAACGTCTCCTATGACGCTGTCGATGAATGGATAGAAGTCTGTATTGAATTCGATGGTGATTGGGTATGGAAGATCTCACGATTCCCGAAGATATTGCGCGCAAGGTGCAAACATGCAATCGACTTTTGCACGTCTTGCTTACAAAGACATATTGGATCCCAGTTGGAGCAACTAGACAAGAACACCTGCGACATCATCCGCTGCCCGTCTCAAACATGCCAGCGGTTGCTCGCCTACGAGGAAATACAGCTCTATGCACAGAAGGAGACATTTTACAAGTAAGCTTGCTACCATATTCGTACAGAATACCCACTGATAACATGATAAGATACAATGAGTACTTGAAACTCAGGGCATTGCGGCGCACTCCATCTTTCCTATAGTGCTTAGCTGAGAACTGTTTTAGTGGTTAGATGCATAAATTGACTTTGGATAGCCATATTTCGTGCGACCAATGTGCGGTCCAGATGTATTTCACTCATTAAAAGCTTTCAGTGGATTAAGCTCAAGTTACATACACATAAGATAGGATAATCTTGGATATCTTACACTGAACATATTTATTTGGATGCTTAAGAATTCTGACTCTTTGTCGATCTACCAAGTCGCTACAATTACAGAATCTATATCAATATTACTGTCGTTCTCTAACTTTCGCCTCAGCCCGATGGAACGCCATTGAAACAAACAGCAGTTTTGGCTACACAGTTTGCACTTCCGCGTCAGGTGCTGGAGATAGGATATTTATGACTCGAAAATGTATGCAGCGAGAAGTAGACAGCCTGGAATACCTAGCTCGATGGTCTCCTCTAACGAATCCTTGATTAACACTACAAGACTATATCTTCTTCAACCAAATGCCAAACCCTACACAGAAGTACATAAAGCTCCTCAAGCGTTGCGCCCTAGACCTTGTTAGGTGTCTCAATCTCATACACAACCCCAACCTTTCCCTTGCTGATAATCTCCTCAGCATCCACATCAACACTTCTGCCCTCAAAAAGCTCAGTGATCTGTTCTAAGCTGCGGCCCTTAGTCTCAGGAAACAGGAAGTAGATAACTACAATAAGACAAGCCAGGATACAGCAGAAAACGATGTAATACTTCCAGCCAAGAGCAGCCAAGCCGACAGGGTTGATCAGCTGAGCGCTAATGAGACCAAGGTATGAAGATGTGAGTGCAGTGGTCAAACCTCTGCTGCGAGTCAGAAAAGGGAAGATCTCAATAGTGTATGCCTGAGGAAGCGGCGTCCAAGCGATATCGTAGAAGAAGAAAGCGATAAAGATAAATGCCACCACAGTTCGACCAGCTGCTTCATCGTGGCTCCTGATGAAATAGCTCGTGAGTGCTGTCCAAGCTACATAGCTGAGGCAAAGCCCTGACGTAGCAACCAGGAACAGCCTTCGCCGTCCGAACCTGTCAACCATTAAAGCACCAGCAAAGACAGCGGCGGCAAAGTTAAAGAGCTGAAGCAAGCCGTTGATCAAAACTTGGTGTTTGGCTTCCGTGATCCCGATGGTATCGAGGACCAGAGACAAGTAATATGTGACAACGCCAATGCCATTCCACTGACTGAAAAAGCCCAGGATGGCTGCAATAAGAGTACGTCTGCGCATAGGGGCCGTCTTGATGAGGGTCTTCCACGAGGCTGAAGACTCTTGACTCCTTTCAAGCGCCAGAGCATTCTCGATCTCGGTGATCTCGAACGCAACAAGTGGAGAGTTTTCCTGTCCGCCTGCATGGAATTTGGTAAGAATCGCGATGGCCTGGTCTTTTCTACCATTGGCAATGAGCCATCTGTAACATAAACCTGTTAGTAACTTGCGGATGGCTCCTGTATAGTACTTACCGAGGAGATTCTGGGACCCAATAGATAAACATAAGCTGAAGAAACGGAATCGCTGCCTGCAGAGCTGAGGGACATCGCCAAGCCCAAGTGGACTGTATCTTGAAAGTTCCATAGGTGATCCAAGCAGCCGCGATAGCACCAAAGTAGAAGAAGGTATTGTACAGCGCAGTCATCTTGCCTCGGTGGGTAGGATAGGACAGCTCGGAAACGAGAATCGGGCACGCGACTTGAGGAAAGACAGTGGCGAAGCCTATAAGACCCCTCGACACGATAAACATGGGAAGATTGATCGACGCTGCTTGAATAGCCGGCCCGATCACAAGCGACACGAGGCCAATGTAGATGGGCACCTTTCGGCCAAATTTGTCTGAGATGGTACTTGCTGGCACCAAGCCGAGGATCTTGCAGACGGGGTAGACTGCGTTGATGGCGCCAAGGAGGGGAGGAGGCGGATGGTTGAAGAAGTTTCGCCACTGCGGGAGTGTCTGGAGACCGTTCATCATAGACCCTGGGATCATGTTAGTTGATGTATGTATGAGTGGCTAGAGACTTTACCATCGTATCCTACAGCGGAGGAGCTGAGCAGGGGGACAAGAAGCATCAGGTTGAGAAGAAGGAGATGCTTTGTTCGATACCAGGGAAGCTCTGTCTGGGGAAGAACCTTGGGCCAGTCAGTACTTGTCACGTTGGAGAAGCAGCAAAGTAGAAATGATGATATTGTACCTTTAAGAGCTCAGGCCCGACAATATCCTCCGCGGTGTCTTTGTTCTCCGTTTTCTTCGTGAAACAGCCCATGATGAATCAGTATGGCGATGCAGTTGAGATAGTTGAGGCAGTGATAATTGTGCTGGCTTATTGTATTCCTAAGAAATAGCAAGATGGTCATCGCGTACTTATAGTGATTCGGACGCGAAGCGTTCATGTTGGAATGGTGTTGTTGGTATCAGATGCCCAAGATGCCTCGTGCGTGGATGAGCAGAGTTTGATGGTGAGGCCGAGCAATGATTGGATCATCAAGGGCCCCCATGGGGTTCAGACTAGATGGGCTGTCCGAGAATCTGGGGATTGGTCCGAGTTGCAGTCCCCGGATCTAACAAAATTCAAGCTTAGTTGGAGGGGACGCAGTCAAGCCGATACGATAAAACTTAGGACCTCTATTCTAGGTGACAAAAATTCTTAGGTAAACCTAGATGAGTCTAGCAGAATTTAGTGGAGATTTAGAAAATCCTGACTAAGTATTTTTATCACCTCAATCTAATGTCAGAAGTCTTCTTGCACCCTGGGAGCAGTTCAGCTGCGGGGAGGCTACAGAATGATCTAGACTCACTAGCCTAACCTACGGTGACCTAGAGTGCTGTAATGATGCTGTCGGGGCCCCACTCCGATAAGTTTCCAGCCCTGGCATAACATGATAAATCATGACCATCGGCCCTCCCCGACCCTGCACTCGCATTAACACAACCTTCCCATCTCCACCGTCAATACTGCCGTTGTTTTCAATCAGTGGTAATGGCAGACGGATCTTCATCCGGGGTAGCTCACGTACCCTTCCTCTTCCCCAAATCCCGGGGCGTCACGGCATGTCAGAAGTGCCGCACCCGAAAAACCAGATGCGACAATCGGAGGCCAACATGTGGCTTTTGCCTCAAGCGCCGTTTGACCTGCGTTTATCCAGAAGAAGAGGATCCAGGGTAGGCTCGATGGGTGCAATTATCTCTCTTGACCTGGTTTTGCTAACTTAAGCAGCTCAGTCAGTGGAGCCGAGATCCTCCAGGCTATCCACCACTTGACACAGATTGTCGAGAATCAGCACTCGCCGCACCCATCGCCAGCGCAAACAGCCGACTCTCTCTCATCGTCGGTGCGTCCGCCGAATCTTGACATCTTGGCCGCACCGCAGAATGTTGTCGTGCGACCGCAAGGCGTCGAGTCAATACTCAGCTGGAAGATATTCGCCGCAGATCGACCCAATTCTTGTCTATTTGCCCAGACCAGTCCACCAAGTCTAGGCAATTACCCCGTTCCAGATACAAGCTATCCCCAGCTCGCATGGCTAGAGACTAAGTACATTGAAGCTCTACACACCAAGAACCCCATTATAGATCTTGACGAGCTGCATCATATGATGAGACATGTCGCTGAGAATGGGTTCGACTGGTCGACTAGCGCATGCCTCGTGGCTTTGGTCTGTGCCAATGCGGCCATAACAGACTCTCATACCGAAATGTCCAGCAATCTTGAGATGACGCCTGAAAAGAAGGCCGAGATCGAGATATCAATGCAGTTTTGGAGCGTTGCTGTAAAGCGTCTTGGCTATGCATCAGCTCAGAACACCGTGCAGGCTGTTCAGTGCTTATGCCTCACGGGAATATGGTACATGCATCGCCTAGAGCCCCTCGAAGCCTGGAAGCACTTCAATCTAGCCGGGGCCGCCTGGCATACACTTAGCCTAACACATGGGGATCTTTCGAGTCACGATGAATCCTCCAACGAGTTCACCCTCATGCAAGCTCTGTGCTTCACAATCTGGAAGTCTGAATGCGAGCTTAGGCTAGAGCTCCCACTGCCGACTCCACCGATCCTCGACAATGCCTATCTGCCACTCGCGTTTCCCCAGCCTCCGGATTTCGCCTCTCATCCTGATGCCAGCGACAGGGAGCGGAGCTGGTACTACTACCTCAGCGAAATCGCCGCGCGACACGTGATCAATCGCCTTGTACAAATGAACTCGGAAGCGCCCGAGGCTCCTAGTGAGAGACACGTGCGCCGAATGATCTCTCAGGCAGAAATGATGCAGTCGCAAATATCAGACTGGCACTCATCACTCCCGCCCATCTTCCACTTCGACACTCCTCAAGGCTACACGGCGGATGCTGTTGCCGACCCCATGGTCTTTATCCTGCGGCATAGGTACATATCCCTCTGCGAGTTAGTCTCACGACCTTTCGTGAGACTCTGCGTGGACCAGTTGGCGGACGAGATGGATGCTTCGCTACATGGCATTATCAGTTCGTACGCATCGCAGTGTGTCCGCTTCTGCATCTTGAAACTCGATCAGGTCGCAGGGCATCGACATCAGGGGACTTGGTATGGTATTCGAGTGGCGGCAAGCGCTGCGTTGATCTTGGCAGCTGTTGACAAGGCGCAGCGCCTGGCAGAAGAGGAGGAAGCGTTTCGCCTTGTGCAGAGTGTGACGCTGCCTGAGACTTGGAAGGAATCTGTCGCGCGGGGTGCAGCGTCGGTACAGCAGTATCTTGATGAGCCGAATGGGGGTTGTTCTAACTTGAAACAGTTATTAGATGGGGTAGTGCGAGGGTCGTTTCTCGGTTAATCATCTTTACCATCCATCTCTGGGCTAATCGGGGAGACTCCCCGATACTCCCTACTGGCTGACTCCATCGGGGCCATCCCCGAGGTCTTGGACGCATTACCCCATTAACGTTTATCCTTTATAAGATATATAAGTTGGGTATTTAACTGCCTTAGCCCGTTTTAGGCATTGTGTATCCTTGAGTTATTCTATCGTTCCAACACGCACATCTTTATACAACCATGGTTTTGAAACGAACGACCCATGATGACGTGCCCAGCAGTTTTAGTGTTGAACATGTCCTCCAAAACGCATCTGTCTCTGAAAAAATATCTCTGCTCTCCGGTAAGTTACAGTCTAACACTCTCTTTCCCGGCCTCAGAGGACTCTAACCTGGCTCGTATTTTCCTCAGGCCGAGACTTTTGGCACACGAACCCTCTCCCAGCGTTCAACGTTCCATCCGTGCGTGTCAGCGACGGGCCAAATGGCGTTCGAGGAACCAAATTCGTCGACGGCGTACCTGCAGCCTGTTTGCCTTGCGGTACCGGTCTAGCAGCCACCTGGGACCAGGACCTCCTTTACAAAGCAGGTACCCTTATAGGTGATGAGTGTATAGCAAAAGGCGCCCATTGCTGGCTCGGTCCTACAGTGTGCATCCAGCGTTCTCCTCTTGGTGGCCGTGGCTTTGAGTCGATGGCAGAGGACCCTTATGCAACGGGCAAGCTAGCTGCTGCTTACATCCAAGGCGTACAGTCTACAGGCGTTGTGTCGGTCATCAAGCATTGGCTGGCGAATGATCAGGAACATGAGAGGGTTGGCGTCAATGTTGTTGCTAGTGAGCGCGCGTTGAGGGAGATCCATATGCTTCCTTTCCAGATTGCGCTTAGTGATGCGGCGCCGGGTGGTGTCATGGCTTGTTATAACAAAGTCAATGGTAAACATGTTTCAGAAAACAGAGACTTTCTTGACGCTTTGCTCCGCGAGGAGTGGCAGTGGAAGGGTCTGATCATGAGCGATTGGTACGAAAAACCCTCCCACTTCCTTCTAAACCAAAGCCAATACTGACGTTTATGGCTTGCTGCAGGTTCGGAACCTACTCTACCACCGAAGCCGTCAATGCAGGACTGGATCTCGAGATGCCAGGACCAACGAGGCAACGCGGTCAGCTTCTCGACCTTGCTGTGTCAACCCGAAAGGTATCCCGATCAACGATAGACACTCGAGCCCGAAATGTCCTCGAGTTCGTCCAAAGATGCACAAAGGCTCCTGTTGCGGCCGAAGAAGGTGGGCGCGATTTTCCCGAAGACAGGCAGCTCAACCGAAAGCTCGCCGGCGACAGTGTTGTTCTCCTAAAGAATGAAAGTGGCCAACTTCCTCTCAAGCGACCTTTCAAAAGCATTGCTTTGATCGGACCAAACATGAAGACCACTTCGTTCTGTGGAGGCGGCTCTGCCCATCTCCAGCCTTACTACACTGTTTCTCCCTACGTGGGGATCGTAGCCCAACTACCGCCAGATGTTGAGGTGCGGTACGAGGTTGGAGCGTCAGCAAATGGGTGGAACCCCCTCCTACAGGGCGATATGATCACCACACCAGAGGGATCACCGGGTATGCGAATGCGCTTTTACAGTCAGGGACCCAGTGTACCCGACCGCGAGATCATCGACGAGAGCCATCTGCCTGATTCCTCGTGGCTACTAATGGGCTACTCGCATCCAAAGCTGGAAAATCACTTCTACGCATCGGTAGAAGGCGATCTCGTCATTCAAGAAACAGGATTGTTTGAGTTCGGCCTCGCGGTCTATGGCTCTGCACGACTCTACGTCGATGGCCAGCTGTTGATCGACAATAGTCTTGTCCAGCAAAGCGGCACATTCTTCTTTGGTAAGGGAACCATTGAAGAAAAGGCTCAGATGCAGCTTGTGCAGGGCCAGAAGTACCGCATCACCATCGAGTATGAGAGCGCACCATCTTCCAAGCTCGTCAAACCAGGCGTGGTCAATTTCGGCGGTGGTGCAGGGAGAGTTGGTCTAGTGAGTGCAGTTGACCCCGAAATCGGGATCCAGAAAGCCGTCTCTGCAGCGCTACAGTCAGATGTGACCATTCTGTGCGTTGGGATGACCAGAGATCAAGAATCTGAGGGCTTTGACAGGCCTCATATGGATCTTCCTGGATCACTTCCTAGGCTTGCATCGGCCGTCTTGGCTGCCGCTCCAGACACCATCGTTGTGACGCAGAGCGGTACTCCGTTCAGCATGCTCTGGGCTGAGAGTGCAAAGACTCACGTACATGCTTGGTTAGCTGGCAACGAGACTGGAAACGGCCTTGCTGATGTTCTGTTCGGCGCAACATGCCCCAGTGGAAAACTACCGCTTTCGTTTCCACGTCGCATACAAGACACGCCAACCTTTTTGAACTTTGGTAGCGAGAGAGGACGTGTTATCTATGGTGAGGATATCTACGTTGGGTATCGGTACTACGAAAAGGTCGACCGAGACGTACTATATCCGTTTGGGTGAGTGAACACGACAAGACTCTGCTGAGGTCAAACTAACATGACATTAATAGCCACGGTCTATCTTACACCATGTTCACGTATGACAAGTTGAACGTCACATCCTCGCACGTGAGCTTCGACATCACCAACTCTGGCTCCGTGCCTGGAGCCGAAGTGTCCCAGCTTTACATCGCTGCCGACGAGGCTACATCCTCGATCCAGAGGCCTAAAAAGGAGTTGAAGGGTTTCAAGAAAACATATCTGCAACCTGGTGAGACGAAGAGGGTAGAAATTCCACTGGATAGATTCACCACGTCATTTTGGGATGAAGAATTGCATTGCTGGGTAAGCGAGAAGGGTGTTTATACGGTATTGGTAGGATCGAGTAGTAACAAGATATTGCTGAAGGGGGATCTGCATGTGGAGGAAACTACGAGATGGAGTGGACTTTGAGGAGTAATTGAATAGTATTAGAAGTGATTCATACAAGGCGTTACATTGGCTTAGCTCTCAGCAGCACTTGGAAGTATTTATTGCTCGTTCATGAGTCTAAGAATGGCATCAGATTGTGTTTAGTCTCTACGCCGAAGGCTCGGATGATGGTTTCCTTGCCGACTTGAAAGATTGATAAAGGACAAGTTGAAATACAGCACATTACAATTAATTTCTTACACTCCAGCGTAATGAGATCTGTGCTTTGTGTCGTCATGGAAGCAAACAGTCTTATCTTCGGAATACCGCAGGAACCCCAATGGTCAAGGCCAGTGGCTTGATCATACGCTCTCCTCTTTTAGCGCCGTAGAAACGAGCCACTAGAGGAGCACTCCGGAAGGCTAACGACATTGAGCTTCGGGTTCTGAGATAACCCTTGTTAGCGTATGCAACCTGCTGACAGGTGACGGAATGGTGCCGAAGTGGGTTTTGTATCGGGGAGGTCCGCCGACGGACTTAAACACCATGATTACGATGGCGATCCCATGGGCGCATCTAGAGTAAATGGCCTCGCATTTTCTCTTCCTTCATATCTCAAGGACTAGTTGATATGATTGTGCGATTATATATGACTCTTATCCGTCAACCGACATTGCTTATGTCCTGACCATCGACATCGCGGTCAATTGGACATGGCCAACAACGAATCGACCTCGCAGGAAACACTCCCTCCAACGTCAAACATGGCAGAAAAGGATAACCTCGAGGGCTCGCCTCAGGATCAAATTCACTCTCTGGACTTGGACAGCCAAGATGACCCAGATATGCCGTTGAATTGGCCTAAGTCCAAGAAATGGACCAATATCATGATAGTGTCAATTCTGACGCTCCTTACGTACGTGCTCCCATCAAAGCGCCCAAGTCTCTCCATCTCACTGACGCATGCCCATCATAACAGTCCCTTCGCATCATCCATGATCGCACCAGCAATCCAACCCATCATGGACGAAATGCACGAAACGAATCCCAACATAGGTTCATTCATGGTATCAATCTACCTCCTCGGCTACGCCTTCGGTCCTCTCTTCCTCGCCCCGCTCAGCGAAATCTACGGCCGACTCCCCATATACCGCATCTGCATGGTCACTTTCCTGCTTACAAACATAGCATGCGCTTTGTCGATCAACATGCCGATGCTTATAATCTTCCGTCTCCTAACAGGCTTGGCGGGCGCGTGTCCGTTGACTATTGGACCTGCGAGCGTTGCAGACTGTTTCTCTCAGCAGGAGCGCGGTCGAGCTATGGCTATTTGGAATATGCCTGTTTTGCTGGGTCCGAGTCTTGGGCCGGCTGTTGGTGCGTATGTCTCGAGAGGTTTGGGATGGAGATGGAACTTTTGGCTGCTTATTATAATGGTGCGTAAATTTGTTCATGACGATTAAATGTCCTGGTTATACTGATATGTTGTTACAGACTGGAGCTGTGCTTATTGTCTGCGCCTTCGTCCAAAAAGAGACTCATCCTCCAACCCTTCAGAGAAAGAAGCTCAAGAAACTACAAACGGAGCGTGACACCGAAGACTTATCGCCCACCACGCCGCACCGACAACTCATCAAACGAAGCCTGGCCCGCCCATTGAAGATGCTTTTCTTGTCACCGATTATCTTCGGTCTCTCATTCCTGACCGCGATCGCCTACGGAACTCTATATCTTTTATTCACGACGGTCTCCGAAACCTTCAGAACGAAATATGGCATAGTCACAAACGTCGGCCTCATCTATCTCGGCTTCGGATGCGGTCAGATTGTCGGCCTTATACTCTTCGGCATGGTCTCAGATCCAATTCTGAGAAGAATGGCCCGAGGCGGCGAACTCAAGCCCGAGTACCGTCTCCCCCTCATGATACCGTGCAGTGCGATAATCCCAGTCGGTCTGTTGGTCTATGGATGGACGACCGAGTATGGAGTCTTTTGGTTTGTACCCGTCATCGGCACATTCATGATTGGCTTTGGAATGATCACTGTGTTTACATCTGTGAGCACTTACTTGGTTGACGCATTCCCTACTTATGCTGCTAGTGCTACTGCGGCAAATACAGTGCTTAGGAGTGTTGGAGGTACGCTTCTGCCTCTTGCTGGCCCAAAGATGTTTGATGCCATAGGCCAGGGATGGGGGAATACGCTGCTTGCGGGTGTATCGTTGGCCATGATCAGCATGATTATTATATCCTACAAATATGGGGAACGCCTAAGAACAGGAGCAAAGTATAAACTAGACTTAGATGCCTGAAGGTACAAGAACGAAGCACTCTGCGATCTATTTATAACTGTTCAATGATATCTGGTGAGCTTGGCTGAAACCCATCAAGACCCCATGCCACAAGTCGATAACATGAAGCTACGCCACCTCTCGTTTCGTGAGAATACTTCTCTAGTCCATGTAGGAAAGTAACAACAGTCTCACGCCAATCCTCAGGAAGAACCAGCCGCCCAGATGCAGTGCCAGACCGGAATTGGATGCTCCGAGCAGCACCAATCAGTATCATGGAACACGCTGTACTGTTTCGAATCCATATCCACAGTCCATGATCAAGCTTATTCATTCGATCCACAGCCTTTAGTCTCCAGGCACAATACTGGAGACCGAGGGAGGCTATACTGACTATTTCATCATCCAGAGCGCTGGGGAGGTCGAGTACGTAGTTGAGATACAGTCGTACAAACGGCCGACACAGAAGTTCCTTGATAAAGAGATACCGCGAACGAAGGATTCTTTTATAGATATTCGTCTCGGGGGAGATAGTTGAATCCGGCGGCGGGAACGATATCTCTGGTGGTAGGGACAGATACCAGTCTTGCAGCTGTGAGCCGAAGACCTCATATGATCGGAGTAAAGACCTGGTTTGTACTTCGCTGGGGCACGCAGAGATCTCAACTTTGGCGTCGACAATGCGATTGATCAAATGGCGGGCGGCAATGTCAGCAAGGAAGTAGTACCAAGCTATAGTCTCGTCAAAGACACAATTCGCTGCTGGCGGTGACGGAAACGTGAGGCGATCCTCGATGTGCTCGAGCATCGAGCCAGGCAAGCTGGGTATCTCGTAACGGATCTCGCTATATGCGGGCAGGTTTGTTAGCAGTCGAACATACAGGAGCTGCTTCCCACGTACACTTCTGATTTATATGCGGTGTAGAAGATGCTTTGCTTGATCGCTTGTGGACCGGACGGGGTGCTCCCTGGCCAGGAAGGCATAGTAGATTCCCTATGAGCTGTGTAAGCGTTGACATGAGCGTTGTTGACCTGCGATGTCTTACCTAGCCCATATGGCAGAATAACACGAGTTTCCCGCCATGGTGAAATACCTCCAGGCCTCGAGTGGTTGTAAATTACACATGAACCAGATGCTGCAACTCAGTTCAGCATACTTGCCTCTGGAAGAAATAAGAGCCGCAAGAGACATGTCGTCTGAACTTACCCTGCCAAACACAAACACTGGGCTGATTCCAATGTATTGTGACTCATGGCCCGCCCAAGCCTTTTACACGCGACGCTCCAGTACCTATAAGCAATATCCGTAGTATGCTCAAGATCCCAACTATTATGTGTCTTTGGTGTTTCGACAAGCGGATCCTGACACAATGCGCCGATGGCGCAAACAAGGGCAACAAGACAAGTCTGCGTCGTCCAGTCCAGGCCATTTTCCGAGACTTTCGTGATATACTGGTCGAGGACAGCGACGTCTAGAATGGGGTTGACGCTGTGGACGGTGCTGAGATAGCATTTCTGCAATCTTTTCAGCTCTGGGAAACTTATGGGGGGGAGCTCGTCGGGCATAGCCATCAAGCTACCGTTGTCGACGGGTATAGGGTCGATTTCTTGTGGGAACAAATTCCATGTCAAGATGCTGTCGAGGCCTTCGGAGAATCTCTCGACGTGACCTTCGGGGGCTGGAATGGACTGTGGTGTAGCAGTTAAGTTGACCAGTGAGTCAGCTTCACTGTGCCTTGTTGGCCGGTAGGCATGAGATGGACTCTCGGCTGCGTCTGAGGACCTTTGTTCTTTTACGTCTTGTGCCAGATCTTGGACGGCCTGCAAAATCTGCATGCCCAAGTCGTGACTTCTTCAGTCAGGAAATCCTAGTCAGTTCATGGAGTCACGGAGAAGAAAAGAAGATGTAAAACGTACAAGGGTCGATCTATCGGGTCTACATTGTCATATCGGCACTCCGAGTTGCTCTTCTCGCAATAGCTGCAAACCGGCCAGCGACTGTCGCACTTGGTCTTTCTTGAGCGACACACTTTACACGCCACAGCAACGCGTCTTCGGGCTGGCTGGGCGGTCGAGGACCTGCCCATTGCATTTATCTGTGGGTCGGTACAATGTCTTTTGTTTGGTCGGCTGGTATCCGGGGAAGGAATGTCTTGAATGTCGGCTTGACGCTGCATCGTGGGGACGCGCAGTGAGTGAGGGTATAGAGCAGATTGAGAGAGCTCGGCTGCTCCCCGAGCGTGTGCAGGGTTTATGAATAAAGTGAAAATCTGGGGCATGCTAGTCTAGTCGAGTATGGCCTAGCGCTGGAATTCCAGTTGGTAGATGTCATTCATTTCTTGTTTGGGAGAGGCCTACCCTAGAGAGCTGAGGTTAAGATGTCGGTATGTGGAGATAATTGGCCTAATGCTTGACCCCAAAGATTCTCTGTTCTCTATGACTTGTTATTATTGAGCTTTCTCAAGATGAACCCTAGACTACCATTATTACTTACTAGACGCCATTAATTAGAACACCCTAGTCACGTTCCTAATGATGTTAGATGTCAGCGCTATCTCTGAAGCCCCACTCGAGTTAATGGTTTCGAATAAAGCTGAAAGTCCAAAAGATATTTTAGAACCATTGCGCAAAGGTAAAGAACACCAATAAACACAATGGGCAATATTCTCATAGGTCAGAACATCCTCCGTCACGAGTGATAGACAGCCCATATCACACACAGTCTTGATTCCCAGCTTATGATATATTATGCTGCCAAGTCACCTAAAGACCTCTTGATCCACCTCTGGTCTAAGTCATCCATCGTGACCTCACCCACGCCTCTCGCCTTGATCGTCTCCCGCAGCGTTGTCCTGAGCAGGTATGTCGGCGTACAGCTCCAAGCATGGCACCAGCTATTATTCCGTACATCGCCATACGGACTCGCCATACAATTCTCTGCATCATAACATTCCCAGAACGTGTCTGCTCCCGCCTCCACCATGCCGCCCCAGTAAGACCTGATAAGATCAACACATTCCTCATAGCATCCGACCATCGCGAGAGCGTCGCAAACGTGGTGCCACAAATATGGGGTCAGTGGCTTCACAGCGTCTGGATGTGCAAGCGTTGCGAGGAGAGCTTTGCGGGCGATTTCTGGAGGGAAGGCTTCGCATAGAACCAGCCACGCGGCGGACGCGAAGCTGATCTGCTGGGATTCTCCGGATACAAATACGCCATCCTTAAGAAACCCAGTCGCAGCGATTGTCATTTTGAGTATCAGTTCGTCGTACGGAGGCTGCTTATTCAGTCGCACAGCGAGCTTATTGGTAATCTTCAAACAATAAAGTAGCACGCCATGTGCTCCCGCACTCTTATCAAGACCTTTTGCCCAGTCGAGAAAGATATGGTGCTTGCTGCGTTCCGCCTCGAGGACACAGGTGGTGGGATTGAGGTTGCGCAGCAATCGCTTTGGGCAGTCTAGAACAGTCTCCCAAAGAAGACGCCCGGTTTCCGTGTCCCCAGAAGCCTCAACATAGTCATGCACAATGGTGGCAAATAGAGCATCGTAGTCGGCGATGTAGTCTGTCGAAGCCGTCAACGCGGGCTTCTCGAAGATACAGGCTGGCAATGAGCCACCCTCATTTCGGACCGCTGCAAATTGAAAAAGACATCTCTTGACAAGATTGAAGTCCCGAAACGTGCTATAGTTTGCCAAAGCTTGTAGGCGGAGGTCTCCAATCCACAGCCTTCTATCTCGTCTTGGGCCATCTTCGAATACAGTCTGCATGCAGTCTCGTAGTGTGGAGATACAAACGTGGTCGATGTCCTGCAGAAGAGGATCTGGAAACTCAACTGCATCCATGCGATGGTCTTGACTGATGGCGCTGACTGATTCGCATTGTATCTTGGAGAATGACACTTTGAACTTGGGGGAGGTATCAATGATCTGGACGCGCAGGTATCGGAAAGAGTATCGGCGAGGAAGGACTAGTGTCTGCGGACATATGTCGACATTGACGATCTCGTCGGGGAGCCAAGCAGTGCTGATCCAGGTATTCACATCGTTCATATCCATCGTCACGTCAAGCGGCGACTCGCCAAAGGTGAGACGTAGCCGACAGGGAGCATCCATGTTTTTTCCAACGTAGTCTAAGTGGAATGAGAGATATCCGACCATATGGAGACCGAAGTCAAGGATGAAGTCAGATCCCTTTCCCCAAGAAAGGGACGAGAGTTCGTTGATGTCATGGTCAGCAGTGCGAGCCTCTACGCCAAAGAATGACGGGCTGACTGTATTGAAAGTGACAATCCTCTGGGGAAGTCGGATGCATCGATGGAGTTTGGGGAGTAGGTCGTCCGCGATACGCTCAAAGGTTTGAGGCGTGGGAGCTGTGGGCTGGGAAGTGCTTGTTTCCTGGACCATGTTGCCTGGAGAAGATGGTAAGTTAGGTCGCCAGCGTATCTGGTCGAAACGAACTCAGGATAGTAGTTCAAGGGGACAATAATGGATTGAAAAAGCCCGAAAACAACGATTCTCGCTTCAAGATAAACCGAGATTGATAAAAGATTCACTTTCATGGCTCTGGAGATCGAGTTGATGCCCCATCACCGTTTGGATCTGATTGGTGGTCGGGGAGGCTCCCCGATCAGCTGGCACCTCGTCAGCCAATCAACAGAGACCAATCAGACTGTAGGTTACGGGGAGTCTCCCCGAAGTTAGTCCCATATTTGGACAATATCAGAGTTCTAGAGCCGCCACTGACCAAACGCTTCAATATTTCTGCACTAGCTTTGCGGTAACATCCAGTAGGAAAAGCATTTGCGAAAATCGATCGCACAATTCAACCCTTCACAACATCAATAGCTCAACTGGAACACACGGATAAAATATTAACCAGAGCTATGCAACATCTCTGATGACCGTGATCCTACCTGTGTACCCCATACCGTTCTATCAGCTGCCACCACTCAAAGAACAGACTAACTACAGTCCGTGACCTTTGCCCCCGGTAAATCTCCCCGACATCTCGTGCAAAACCTTTCGACAACCCCATGGGGAAAAACATTAGATCCATACTGTCGGATCAGACGAGAATACTTAAAGGCATGCATCTGACAGCCTATTGATCTACATCACTCACACATCCTCGCCATCCATCAACAACAGCCAACATGTCCTCCATCAAGTCTAAACAGCAAGTTGATACTTCCAAGCTCGATGATGAAGTCGGCGAATTCCACGTCGAACAAGCCTTCAAAGCATCCGACGTCAAAGTCGAGGCAGGCCAGCTTTCCTCGGGCTACGAGAACCTGAGCTTATGGCAAACCGTCAAGGTCTTCAAAGTCGCAACGGCGTTTTGTTTCGCCGCTGCTTTTAGCGCTGCTACCGATGGATATCAGATCGGGTGCGTTTCTTCCATCTCTCTTACTATGCACATGTCATACTAATCCGAGCCAGTATCAACGGCAGCATCATCGCCAACAAGGGCTTCGTCCATCAATTTGCGACTGCTACCAACGCCGACGGAGACGAATACCTCACGGCTCCTATCCTAGCTGGCTGGAGTTCTATCATGTCCGTCGGTCAAATCATCGGCATGTTGACGATTCCCTTCTTGTCCGATAGATATGGCCGCAAGACTGCTATGTGGACCTATTGGACTATCCTTGTTAGCAGTGTCTTGTGCGAGACTCTTGCCAGGACCTGGCCCGTTTGGCTCGCAGCTAAGCTCCTCGCGGGTGTCGGAGTCGGCTCCCTTCAATCGACTCTGCCCGTCTATATCTCCGAGTGTGCACCTACCCGTATCCGCGGAGGCCTTCTTATGTGCTACAGTCTCTGGTGGACCATCGGATCTTTCTTCGCCTACATCGCCCTGCAGCTACTGAATCGGAAGAACCCCAACATTTGGCTCACACCGATTTACACCCAATGGGCGCAGATCGGTATTATGTGTATCATTTACGTGTTCCTCCCGGAGTCACCTGCTTGGTGCGTCAGTCGCGGTAACGCAGAAGGCGCCAAGAAGCAGCTGCTTAGACTCAACCGAGGCGTCGTCGACTATGACGAAGAGCATCAGTATCAAATTATCGTCCAGACCTTTGAGCATGAAAGAGAGGTTGCAGCTCAACAGAAGAAGGAGCACTGGTATGCCATCTTTCGAGGAATCGATGGTCTTCGAACTGTTATCTCGCTGTGGCCGAACCTGACACAGCAATTCATTGGTCTTACCCTTTTTGCGACCTTTGGAACCTACTTTTTCCAGCAAGCCGGCCTGGCTGACCCTTTTACGATCAAATGCATCACGTCTTCCATCAATATCACTACCCTATTGATCGTTGTTCTGGTAGCTGATAAGATTGGACGCCGCCGCATCTCATGCTACGCCACGACGCTTTCATGGACATCCTGTGTGGTTATCGGAATCCTTGGTCTGATCCCCAGAACAACGGTGACTTCGAACATCTTTGTTCTCTTCGTATGCCTCTGGAGTAGGTCTCTTCCTCTGTTCGATAGTCGTGCTGTGATACTGACAGTCTTTAGATGTTGGAATGATCTCTAACGGTGCTGCTGGTTGGGGCTTCATAGCTGAGATCTCGTCTCTGCGTCTTCGACCTTATACAGCTGGCTTTGGTGCTGCGTGCACTTGCGTCGCTGGAGTTGTCATGAATGTGCTCACTCCATACATGGTCAACGCCAATAAGTGGAACTGGGGCTTCAAGACTGGCTGGTTCTACGCTGGTGCCGGACTGCCCTTCCTTATCGGCACATGGCTTCTACTTCCCGATACATCTGGGTAAGTTACAGAACATCAAGGAGTATACAGAGCACTAACACGCGCTAGACGAACTGCGGCTGAGGTCGATGAGCTTTTCGAGAGGAAGATCAAGCCTTGGAGGTTCAGCAAGACCAAAACCACCACAGCCTAGCCGCCTTTGCTATCCAGGAACATGGACTGCCTGGGAATAAAGGTTGCTTTAGCTCAGCTAGCCTTCAGTTTCTTATCTTAGCGACTAGTAACTCATCTATGGTGATCGCAACAGAATGCTAGGATAGATAGTATATAATGTTGACAATATGACTCAGTTTTCATGGTGATTTTCAGACCTGGACAGCACTGCTGCAGACAATCTAATAACCGGGTCGCCTTTGGAGGGCATTGCCGATGTCTCTTAGAAGTCTCTGCTCGGGAAGTAAATAGTGATACCTCAGATTGAGAAGTGAAAAAATATTCAGTGATGACTATGAAAATGACTGGCATTTGAAGGGATGATTTGTGGTGTTCATCCGTTGCCAGAGCTGCCCATCGTTGAAACACCAACCAACTTTGACATGCCACGAAGGCACAAATAATCACCTTAAGCTTAGTTAGTGACGCACCTCAGCTAAGCCACTTGCTACCGAGTGGTCTGCCCAGACACGCTAAATTCCAACATGGCTGAGACATTGGAATCGAGACCAAAGCCTCAATGGTTCCAGACAGCCACGAGAAGCTGATTGGTATGCAGTACCAATAACCAGCCAGCTAAAGGTAGGTTATCTTTGCTGGTCCAAGCTATCAGCCAGCCACGATTTCTAATTTGAGGGGAATATTTCGCTGTATTTTAGACGCTGATCCGAACCTATATAAACCCCGTAAAATTCACACATTATCCTTCAGCAACTGCCTATCTTCCAAAATCTTATTATACCACACAAGTCACGCCACGTTGCTTGTCTATCAAAATGGCCCTCGAAAAGGGAAACAAGATCTTCATCCCCGCTGACCAGCTTACAACCACAGAGGTTAAAATAGAATGGACCTTGCACTTCTCCGATCGCACAGCGCAGTACTACGCAGTTCCTTTCTTCAACAAAGATCAAGGTACGAATGCGATAAGTGCCTTGATGAACTCCCTATACTGAACATACGCCAGGCAATGAAGAGAGCGTCATATTTATACAGACGACCTACCTCGACTCTCTCAAGAGCAAAAGTGTACCGGGAGACGACGTGACCGTCGTCGTCGATAATTCCTTTCAATACAGTTGGAACCACGAGAAGACTAAGCGCTGGCTGGTCTACCATGATAAGAGGAACAACGTACAACAGGCAAGTCAAGAGGCTCATGCTGTTGTAGAGAATTTGGAATACTGACATGATCTAGTGGCGCTTTGCCGCGGGCCTCATATCTAAGCTTGGTGACGACGCACGCAAATTTGGCGGAGGTTTCTTTCCTGACCTTGATCTGAGTAGGATGAGGTTATTCTTCAGTGACTACCCCCGTGACGTGAGGTGAATGCAATAGTCTAGTAATAAATAGACCTTTGTAGACTCTCCCAACGGGTGTTCAATAAGGATGTCAATGCAAGATCTTGTCTGGCTAATCAGTGTGCCGTTTTCATTCTATATCTTGCCGCGAGTCATATATACAGCTCCCAAATCTAACCGCAGTCTTATTTCGACTCGTTGGGTGTGATTCCAAGCACGACAGCCTGGTAGTTCGCACCGGGATTGGTAGCCCCCGCCATCGACAAGAATATCCCATCCTGCCTCCCAGAGTATGTGTAGAAGTTGTCGAATGTCCCCGTGAGTGTAGTACAAGTAATTCTAAGAGTACCAAAGTCAAGAGTGCAGGTTTTGGCAGGGACGGAGCAGTCAAGCTCCTGATCGCGAGTTTGCTCGCATGTAACCGAGGCATAGTTTGGCTGGTTGAGCATATTGTTACTACAAGTCATGAGTAGGCTGGCGCCCCCAACCGTTCCATATTGAATGCATAAGATGTTTCCGTTGACGTCGATAGCCCTGTTGGTCGTTGGGTCGATAGAAAAGGTCAGGCGGTAGTTAGTAGATGGATATTGCCACCCAACAAAGAAGCCAGCTGATTGGTATCCTAGCAGATATTGACCATCTACTTGAGCGCCTTTTCCAACAACGTCGAAGGTAGGAATTGGTTCGAAAGCTGTTTCGCTTGTGGTGGCTTCAGTGGTCGTGGTTGTAGCAACGGATACTTCGAGGTCGGTGGTCTCTGCTGATGAGGTTGTTGGGGCAGTGGTTACTGCCGTGGAGTCATCATTTGAGGTTGATGTTGTGATGGTGCGCGAAAGGTCGGCGGAATTAGATGTCGTGAGCGCCGTTGCAGTAGTCTGAAGCTCGATGCTCGTGGCAGACGGGAGGCTTGAAGTGACAGACTCAGCAGTGGTGGTGGCTGTAATAACGTGAGTCATGTTCAATCCGTCTCATCGCAAAGACTTTTACTGACCTGAATCCCTTGAAGAACGAGGTTTACAAACGCTAGCGAATACAGGACTTGCCGCCAAAGCAGCTGCACAAAGCACAGTGAAACGCATGTTGCCTATAGAGATTGAATGAGTGACGAGAAGACAAAGCGAGTGACAAATCAGAAACCAAAAAACAGCAATTGCAGACAGAGAGAATTTTATTTGTTCTCCGCCAAAGGGGTGACGACGACGGGAGATTGCATCTGGTAGCCGTCCACTAACGCAGGGACTAGTGTTTGGGAACCTGGGAACCCAGTGAGAGGCCGAGGAGAGGACACTATCGATTTTGCTAACCGCAAATGACTGCCCCACGTCTGATAATATCACCGACATGCGTCGGCTGGAGATCTGCTCCGTAAGCCTGCTCTCTTCGACGTTCCATGGGCCATAAAAGCGTCCGGTTCAGAGTTAAACTGATTGGCCAAAGGATAAAAGACCTCTGAAAGGTTGATTGACCTTTTACTGTCCTGGGTTTTCGAACTCACGTACACTGGTGAGAAATTGGTTATCTAAGGTCTGGCAAATCTGTACCAAATTAATCTTAATCTTCTCTTTACTTACTCAACCATGATGCATTTACATAAGACTTCTTTCCATTCAGGGTACAGGTCTGAATATTTTATTAGCTCCCCTCAAGCCCGTACATGGGGTTTTAGCGTGAGGATCACATTCAGCGCACCTGCCAATGCATGTCCTTATGCTGCCCGAACTATGCAACAGATGGAAAGCAATGTAACTGGAACAATAGGTTGTATGAGCCTGGGTAGAGTCATTGCTCACACTCCGAGACGAGCAGTACCGTGTCCACCGAAATTGATGTTCCCAGGATGGATAATGTCGGCAAAGAGCAGCTACACACTGTCTTAGGTAAAGAGTTTGTGACCCCCAAGGTTTGAGAATGATAGCAACCGGGCAAGGGGTTGGTCGTCTCGATGACTAAACAAATCTTGGAGGGTTGAGTGACTACTCAACTTCAAGGCATAAAAGACTCGAGCGTGTGTTGGAAGAGGCCGCATCGAGTAAGAACGAAGAACTAAAAAGACTCAATGACGGCCTTGAGAACTTTGATTCGTTTACTGTCCAAGGAGATCGCCACCCGGCGGTAGTCAAGAAAATTGCATTTGGTCGCCGTTCCTGCCTTATGAAGCCCAGTGGCAGCACGTATCAAGGAAAAACCCTGCATCTTGCAAACCATAAATAAAACCGTCGTATGTAATAACATTTTTCAATACCAGTACTACGACAAAAAATGCACAGGACCAATAAAAGAGGATAAAGGTTCCTTGGAACTCTCAATGGTTCTTATGATGATACGTCTCGCCTTGAAGTCGTGCGGCGACTTAAACTTCCAGAGTCCGTCTACTCGTCGAGACGACCCTGATTAGGCTGTCACCGTAAAGTATTTATACTCAGGATTCCCCATAGGTTAGCGAACTTTGTATTGGCTGACAGGTGATAAGCTCCGGAACATCAGGCGGCAATGAAGGTTAAATTGACCAGTTGATTGATCGCCTCGACTACAAGGTTTGAAAATGGTTTTAGAGACATTTTTGTAGGCTTTATATCCGAAACAAACTTCATTTCACTTTCCAATAGTAATGGCTCAGATGATACAGAAAGAAAGCTACCGTGTCAGAACTCACACAGCGTCAATGCCACAGCATTTATCGGACCAATCGCAAGCTCTGACTCTGTCTTCTGTGCTCACTGCACACACATATCGCGGAAGTCCACTCTAAACCTATCTACGGTCAACGTATCTTGGACTCGTCTTGAAATAAAAAAACGCACTAACACTTTCTGTTGGTTTGAACTCATCAGCTCACTCAACTCTACTGTTCCACCATCCCTCCTGATGCACCCAGTCACACAACGTCACATCTTAGACATTGCGACAGGGCCTTCAAGAGGTATTGCGGCAGACCCAAGTACGAAAATCGACCTGGACATCACACAGAACATTTCAAGAATGGGTATTCCAAACATTTGGAACACGGGCATGATCTTCGACCAAACCTCCCTGAGACAGGATGCGGCCTGGAATATGCCCACAGCCAATCCACCCAAACCTGCTCCACCTACTCGAATCCAAGTCGATTTTGTCCAGAAAAAAGAGTGATTCGCCAGGAAATAGGCCCTACAGTCAGCGAAGCCGAAGCCGAGGACCTCAAAGAGAGTTACTTGGGCTGAGTAACATCGTCCTATCTTTCCGGGATTAGAGTGATTGTAACTGTGTTTGCCAAACCTTCAATGAAATAAGGGTTTCTTGCCACCAAATACACTGCTCCTATAACTTGCGCATTCCGCTTGAGGTAAATAAACACTGTTTTTACAATTCAAATTTAAGCTCCCCCCACATCACTCTTGCTCGCCTTCGGGGTATAAAACGTCAGTCGTCCCCTTTCTTTCTCCCTTTCTCTCTTTCCTCCTTAGCACACACTTGAACACTCAGCTTGAATCTGTTAAGTCAGTATTACTCAGCTCTTCTGTTCCAAGTGCACTTCTCTGACACCAAGTCTCCTGTCTCAGCCTTGCCTTGAGTGCCTACACAAACGCAGACACTGAGTTCTACTCTGACTGTCTTCTTTGTTTGCTACACACATATCACGGAGACTTAGTCCAATCGTGTCTCTCTCTCTTTGCTACACACACACCGCAGACACTGACTTCTCACTCTCTCACTGACACAGACTTTGACTGTCTCTCTCTCTGCTATACACACATACGCATACACTTACTCTCACGCAACCTTTCACTTTATCTTCGAATCTTGGTACACACACAAACGCACCAACACCTTCTATCAGCTCTCTTGTTACAAGATCCATTTTGAGGCACCCAGCCACACAGTAACATCACAGCTCAGACACTTTCTCAACACCTTCAACATGGGTAACAATCCATCTCAGCCAACTGGTCATTACCAAGCTGGACCCCAATATCAAGCTCCTCCAACACATTTCAACCGTGGGTACACCATGAGGGAGACTCAGCATTTCAGGGGCGGGTATTCTCTCCGAGATCCCCCCAAGAAGAAGAAGATGGGTCTTGTTGGTGTCCCAGAGTACTCTCCACCTAGCCATTCTCGCTACAGCCAAGGCTCTGACCTGGGCGTAGCAGCTGCACGAGCAGCGTTCTCGCACGCTCCTCAAACCTTCCCGCAGCCTTCGAGTGCGGCTGCACCGATAGCTTGGATGCCGCCTCAATCAAAGAAGCATTTCAAACACGGTCAGTCGCTGAGGGACACTCCCAATGTCTCCTTCGCCTACCCCGAGGCTTCCAGTGCGGCTGCACCAAAACCGTGGACGCCACCCCAGTCAAAGAAGCATTTTAAACACGGCCACTCGCTGAGGAACACTCCAAATGTCTCCTTCGCCAGTCCCGAGCCTTCTCACTTTGGCAGCAGAGCAGCTCCACAACAAACCTTCTCACAGCCTGCCCATAAACCTTTCTCTCATGGCTATTCTCTCAGAGAGCCTGCCAAGAAAGCGAACCACAGACGCTCTAAGAAGTCGTTCTGGTAGTAATTATCGCCAAGCTAGTCATCTCGAATTTTGTTTGGGAATTGACGCAAACCTGCTCATTGGGGAAATCTTACTTCGCTATTTCATACCATTGTTTTAAAAGCCAGCAACGCAACACTTGCCCAGTCAGTAGGCGGAGCAACAAAGCACGAGCTGTGTCGACAAGGATTGACTTGGACGACACCCTCGATGTGCAATATTGTCTTCAAATTGGACTTTATATGTGGCGTCTTGGTATTGCATTGCATTTACGTTACAAGGTTATTTCAACAGAAAGGGTTTCACATCAGCGCGAAGTTTACATCGAATTATCTACTTTGCTTAACTTGAAACAAATAAAAGTTTCTTAGCACTAAGCACACACTCTCTCTATCATGTCTACATTCCTTTTGTGACTGTCGTAAACTGGACTGCCTTATCTAAATGTCTTTCCTCATCGCCAATTAGATAAATGCCTTTTCCGCATACCATGCCAAAGGTGAACAGAAGCCTTCACCAACAGTTAAAATTTAATAGTTAAACACTAGAAGCCACTGTATTATTTGGAAGTGAGCATAAGCCAAAGGCCTTCTCCTCGCTGCGAGTAGTCCTCATAACAGATAAGAAGAAGGCAGGATGGACAATCGTCAAGGCGACACTAGCTAGCGCAACCATTCTGTCATTAAGATTAGCCATTTGGGTTGTCCAGTATTCTCATGATTCGGAACTCACAAGCCGTCTAGAACGAGAAACTCCATTTCGTTTCGCATCAACTCGTTTCCCCAGCCACCAGCCATCTCAGGTAGCCTACAATCATCTCATGATTAGTTCTCTTGTCGTCGGCAGAATGGGCTGAATTTTACATGCCTGTATATGCATCGAACAAGTACAACCAGATATGCGAAACCCACAGCGCACATAAAGACCTGTGTGGTTTGGTCAAATTTAGCAACGGCAGGCCTGTGCCTATGCTGCCATCGACGTGCAGCGTACATCGAGGCTAACACGCCGCAGATAACCATCGTAACGACTTGGAAGGCGATACCGGCGATCATGACATTGTTCCCAATGTCCAGTAAATGCTGGTTTTCTGAGCCAGCGGAGCCTGCAATCCCTCCTCCTGCAGCTTGCAGCAAGATCGAACCAATGTCGCAGCCTATGAAAATCCATGTATAGAGCTGAGGTTTGAGGAAAGAATATTCCGGGTTATTGCATCGGATGAAATGCTTTATAGTGAGATAGATGCCAGCTGCGATGAATGACGGACCGATAATGAGGCAGACAATCTGTATCTTGAAACCTGCGCTGGACCAAGGATTTTGATGCATCATTAACCTCCCCGCATATCCAACTGCCTCCAAAACGCATCCGAAAATGACGGCAAACGAGTAAGAGTATACTCGCTTCCAGGTACCAACTACTAGCTGTATGATGGCGCAAAGGATGAATACAGCAAGTAGGGTGGCGTTCGAGCCCAGGACTGGCGCATAGCCGTACGTTGTCGCTTCGACTGGACATGTTGGGCCGAGTTCCGTACAATTTGCTGTGCTCGACATCTTCGGAAGCACTATATATTCCTTTTCTTTCGAGGCCTTCGAAGTTCTTTGTCTATCGATCGTGGGGAATGAATGATACGCGAGGGCGGAATACTGTATAAAAGAAGGGTTAAAGGAGGTAGTAGTGAGCTATGTAAGAACAAAAAGGGCAGAAGAGGGCTCCCGTGTCCCAAGACATGATCAGACTCTCTTGAATAAGTTCCGTTTCTATATCCGTATCATGGTCTATTTGTGAGGTGGACCAATTTCACAGCCATGAACCGGATGGTCGAGGTTGCACTAACGCTAGCTCGAAGGGCATCCTCGCTTGTGAACCGAGACTAACCAAGAAGGACAAAACACCTCGCAAAAGCTCGCATAAGAAGCCACAATTCAGTCGGTCTCGTATCGCCTCGGTTACGTACATCAAGGTGTTATACGAATGATTGATGCCGTCATCGTTGTATACCCTAACCACCCTCAACATTGCACCGTTAAGATTACACTTTGTATCTACCTACAAGACTTGCCGGTGAAGCTACTTCATTTAGATCATATGAATCGTCCACTGAAGGTGTTCAACTAAATTGCACGACTTGGAGGGGCCACGAAATCCATGGTCTCCAGTACTCTCCTAGCAGGTCATCACTTACAGATACAATATCCTTTCCCCATCCTTCCATCGCCCAACAATCTTGTAGAGTGTGCATCAAAGCTCCGAAGAAAGAAAACAGCACAAGTGCCGCCGGCTGGCGTTGTCTGAGGAGTTCAAAATAGTGCTCAGGTGTGTACAATATGAATAAGATTGGCCCAGTAACTCTACTGTGAGTCGTCCACTCGCTTGTCATCTCGAGCTCGGTATCCCTTGTCTCAAATAAGTTGGTGAAAGCATAGCATTTTCGGAGAAGTTTAAGAGTCTCGTCATATGTTGCTTTGTCACTGTTGTCTTCCCATATCTTTGTTAGGGGAACAAAATGCCTGTCTTGCTCACACAGTAGGTTGCTGGGGTCAAGACTTTCCCAGCAACTGTCGAACGTTCTTAGGACCTTGAAGGTGTCGCTCTGGATGGCAGGCTCGATGCCTTGGAAGATGGAAGTGATGCCTCGAGTCAGAGGAATCCAATTCTTTCCCAATATACGAGACCTTCGATCTTCGATGGTCGTATCATTATCGCGGCCGAACCGGCCCATCACAGAAAAGATATACAGCAGGTTCAGTAAAGACCATAAGAATATTCCAGATCCTTCTTCAATATCGCCATTGCACTTAGTGACAGCAGATTGAAAGCCTTGAAGAGACCTGGTATGATGTGCCGCAGCGATAACTAGGTGTTGAGACTGCTCTGCAGGGTTGAGGTATGCGACATGTAAAGCAGCGAGGCTAAGAACTTGCTGGAGAACAAATGGATGCTGCAGGGCAATGGTCGTGGCTGTGTTATGCCAGAAGTTGCATATCTCTGTGCCGTTTGCTATCTTTTGACTCGTCGATGTGATCCAGTGGCGGAACAATTTCATGTCGTGAAGGTCAAAGAGAACTCCGGGAGTGACGGAGACCGATGGCGCCTCCTCGGGTAATAGAGTCGAGCGGTTCGATGGTGATGGAGTCTCATCGGTGTCATCCGGCGGGTACTGACAGACCTCGTTTCGGCGAGAACATGCTCTGCATCTCGGTTTATCCTCGCTACACTGTTGTGAGGAGGACAAGCAAGGATATTAGCTACGTGATCCCTAACGTGCAAATAGCCGAATCTGATTCTGGATACCGAGTCTTGAACAAACGCATGGAGACATAATTAGGGGGATCCTGCATAAGAGCGGCCCAACACCGTACACGTAAGACTGCTTACCTTAACGCGACGTTTTCTGCACTGGAAACAACCAGTCCTTACTCTTCTATACGATGCCGGTGCCATCGGGTAACACACACGTCATCAGATGCCGATGGTAAGAGCCAGATGCAGTGTCGCCAAGAATTTCAGGCGTTCCTCGCCTGGTAATGGCAGGTAGTGGGTGAGTGGGAGGATGCTACTCGGTACGCACGTTCGTTCCGAGCATTTGAATGTCGTGTAGTTTTAATGAATGGGCGGTCCGAGGGTGGCCAAATTGTGGACCCAGAAGCGAACCTGATAGCGAGGCGGGGTGAGCACCGATTGGTTCTAACCAGCCAACCGCTAAAACTTGGCCCATCTCGTATTAGTGGTATATTACGATATGCGAGTGAAAGGGCTCAACGTAATCACACATACGTGAGGGACCATCGATTTGAGTTAAAGAGGAAATATATATACATTAATGATGCTACAGACAGATTTAATAACCAATACCACCCGCTTTATCCAAAGTCTCCTTACACATGCGCAGAAACACAGCTCCCAGTTCCTTTCGGTGCAGAGGAATAAGGCTGAAGAATAGAGAGGCCGTGACGCGAAACAATGTCTTGCGATGTAGCCTCACGGAATAGTTATTCTTGAGGAAGTCAAAGAATTGTTCCTGCAGCTCATTCAACAGCTCAGTATCTGCCTCATCCAACAGTGGCTTATCATCCTCCAGAGCTCCCGTGAGGTCATAGTTATTGGCACTCATGAAGAGAATGTAGTCGTACCCGCAAAGCGACTGCAACACCTTTCCGAGATCATAGTTGATGTCGCCCTCGGGAGTAAGGTAATTCTCCAGCTGACACCGCACATCGATGAAGCTAACGGTTCTCTCGTCATCTGAAATGATGGCGTTGCTGAAAACGGGATCACCGTGGATGACATTGGCGTGGACACCCTTCTCCTCAGCCTCATAAGTATCGAGGAACTCATCCAGACGCGCAAACAGCGAGGCAGCTAGTGGACCTAGCGCGTCGTAGCGATCACGATGCTGGTAATACCGGCTGCGTAGTTTGGTGCCGTAGTTGGCGTAGATGTTGATGGGGTGATCACCAGGCGCCTTGGGTGCAAATTTGGCATCTAGCGCTTCAGGGACGTCTAAGACGGGCTGTGAAGTGGTATTTGGTGCGGTGTGAATAGTGTGCAGGGTCTCGAGGAATTTGGTCAGCCGACCTTTGGTGATGGATCGGCCGACGAGAAGATGGGAGAATGTGCGCCCACGACGGTTCTCCATGGTGATGCTGTAGGTTGAAGTAGCAGGGATGTAGTCCACACTATAAACAGAAGGGAAGATACGAGACAGTGTAGGCGGCATGTGAGCGTAAAAGTACAGCTCACCGAGAATAGCCTCAGATTTGCTCGACTTGATGACCTTGTCTCTGATGATCTGGACGGTATTGAAGTCGCGCGCAGCAATCATACCCGCCTTCTTGACATCCTCGGCAGAACTTCTACGGACTTGGCCGAGACGAGGTGTGACTTCAGGCTCGTCGAGGATCCAGCCGAGTTCACGTGCGGTGTCGAGATTGGCGTTGACGGCCAGGTCGTCGACGTACACGTCGGCGTAGGGCTTGCCGAAGTTGATCTCGTGGTAGGGAATCTCGTAGTCTGAGAGTTGCTTGAAGGTGACGAGGCCGACGTCGGCGAGGACTCTGCCGGGGTTGCCGGAGTGAGTCTTCATTCTGCGAGCTGTTTGCTGGGAGGATGTTAGTATATAAGTAGGACGGTGAATATGCTGTACTTACGATGATGATATAGTGGCCAGCCTTGTACAGTTGCTGCACGAGACGAATATTCTTGGAGATGGGTGGACATGTCGAGTAATCCCCCGAGACAGCAGGGACTCCCACGAGGGTCATGTCCAAGTCGAAGCAGAACCTGCGCTTCTTAAGCGTGGCGGGCATGCTATGGTTGTCCTTCTTGAGAGCAGCAAGGAGTTCCTGCAGCTGCTCTGGAGTGCCAACGACAGCAAAGTCCTTCTTCAAGAGAGGCAAGCCGATGAAGGGAACACCGCTTTGGACCATCATTGAGATGACTTGTGAGGTGTAGTACTCGCCGACTTCAGCGCCGTCGGGATGTTTCATGTCGAGGTTCTCGGCAGCCCAGGTCTTAAGGTCGGCGGCGGAGGGGAAGACATAAGCTCCCGTGTTGGCCTTGTTGCTGATGGCTTTCTTCTCTTGGATGTCGACGATTCGCTCCGCACCGGGCCTGGTCATAGTAGTCAGCGTTGGGAGGTAATTTGAGAATGGGGCGGGAAACTTACGATTCGTTTTCTGTCTGAATATAAGAGAAGATGGGCTTGTCGCCGTGGTCGATGAAGTAGAAGCATCCACCGTGACCGCTCGGTAGCTTGCGCACAGATGACAAAATGTCATTCCAATAAATCGTGTCGCAATCGAGAGATACTGTTCGGTGTTGCAAGTGCTCCTTGGTCATGCTCTGAGTGACCATGTATAGCTAAGGCGGGGGAGGCAGGTTAGACCATGATCATCTGGGCGAAAGTGATGATTGGTGATGTACTTACAGTCTCACTAGCACCCTTCGTTTGATGCCTCAACAACAAGAGCTTCATGTTAACCTTTGGAAAGTTCTTGCTGACGAGCTGACCGATTCTGAACTCATGGTCAATCTGCTCATTGACAGCGATCCATAGAGTGTCTTTAGGGCGGAGGCTGAGATTCTCGATCAACCATAGGAGCATCGGCTGCCCAACGATGTTGATGAGAGGCTTTGGGAAACGGTATCCTTCCTTGGCGAAGCGAGAGCCAATGCCGCCAATGGGGATGATGACATTGACAGGCTCATAGTCATCTGTGTGGCCATTGATGCCATTGGTAACAGCGTTATCATGAATGTGAGGCATGATGAAAGATGTGAAATTCTCACTGAGCTTAGACAATGAGGGGACCGATCGAAACAAATCTTGTGGTGGTCAATCACTTTAAATTGTACTTCACCAAGGATGTTTTTGCACGGGAGTACCGTAATTCCCTCTGGTCATTCCAGACAGGAACTCCCTCCCCCAAACGCACTCGGAGATGTTCGAGAGGTACGCCACTCGCTCCAGACTCACCCAGAACGGGTTACAGAACCCTGTGGCCATAGCTCTCGACCGAAACCGGGTTCGGCGTGCGCCAGAAAACGTTCTCGACGGGATGCACAAGGTTTGGCGTTAGTTCCATCTCATAAGCGGAAGCGTAGCCAAGGAATGTTGAGTCGATCGTAGGGGAAATGATGGACGGGTAGGTATCGCGACGGAAGGCGTTCCGGGCCCTTATTTAGCGAATGGAAAGTAACGTAAACGGTCTGGATTCTCGATAGCTACCATGGTATTCTCGTATCCGTCAGGAAGGTTGTTGGAGTTTTGGACTGGAATGCTGGTTGCTGCATTTAGACTAGACCGATGATCATGGTAGCTGCTGCAGAAGTGATGAGACAGTCGCATAGCACTGATTCGTATTGAAAAACATCACCAAGCAACGACAGTGCAATCATGTTGTGGTCGTAGCTCCCCATAATTGTTGTGGCCTATTTGTATTGATGAATGATTGCGCTGCTACAGCAATTGATCTTACTGAAGTGCCCCCCTTCTCACTGGAAGCTTTCCACGATGTCCGTATTAGGCCTGATCACTAAAGCGGCGCGCCACAAAGGTACACTAACATAACTAATCTAACTAACAAAGCTTGCACCAGTCGAGATAAATGGGATGGGAATGAGGGAATGATCCAGACACGACATACCGCAATCTGGATCTCTCCCAAATTATCTGAATGCAGATCCCAACACACAATCCCCTTATTCAGACGCGCATCTCCCTCTGGACCCTTGGCCGCAAACAGGGGAAACAAGCTTTCAGCCCGGGTCCCGGCAACGCAACCCATTTCTCGGTGACACCTTTCAGCCCTAAAGCTTAGACCCTCTAGAATGCCGTTTGGAACGCCCACTACCGAATACAGCATGCCTCAGGGCCCCTGTTCCTGGTTAGCGGCCAAGCGCCATTCGCTAGATCGTAAGCGTGAGGAATGTGGCGTCTTGTTGAGTTATGTGAACGGGCCGCGAGCTGATATCTGTGGCGTGGTTCTCGATGCAGGAACAGCTTGAAGCGTCGTATCGTTACGGTTGCAGTGCCCTCAGAAGTAATACTAAACTTCACCACGCACTTCATTTTCCCCCTCTTTCTCTCAATCTTTCTCCCCGAGTAGACGGCGCAGAAACACAATCATGTCTGCAACACGGTTTCTACGCAAGCTATCGCTGCGCAACAGCAGCCCCCAACGAGCCGCGTACATCGCGGCCCTGGGCCTCATCGGCATACAAGTCAGCATCGGCGTTATCATGAAGACAGCGCAGAGCGGCGGTTCATATGCCTTTTCACCATCGGGGTCCATCACCATCTCCGAGTTTCTCAAATTGATCCTCTCTTCGATATTCTTCTACCGCGAGTGTAAGACCAGAGCGCAGACGGGCGTTGGGCCCTCGACGCGAGGCTCGGATACGGCGTATGCGTCGCTGGCGGATGATCATCGCGACTTGGAGATTCAGGATAAAGATGGGGATGCGTCGTCGCTTACTGCGATGGACTCGGAGGATGAGGGGTCAAGGGATTCGGGGCATTCTTCGGCGCCGGTGCCTTTTGGACTACGGACGTTTTGGGGGTATGTTCGTGGTGAGGTGAGGGGTGATGTGCGATTCGGGTTCTACAACCTGGCGCTCATCTACATTCTCATCAACAACTCGGTCAGTAAATTCTGCTAGTATCTACCTTGGACTGTGAACTAATTACGATTGATCAGCTCTTCTTGAGTTATAAGATGGCAGACCCAGGCACGATTCAATTGACAAAGAGCGGCGTCACGCTCATCACCGCCTTGGTCATGATTGCGACTCTCAATCAGCAGGTGTCCAAAACGCAATGGATGGCAATCACTATGCAGGTATGAATCATAGACTCACTCCAGACATCGCGGGACAAGCAACTGACAAGTGACGCCTTGCAGCTCAGCGGCCTCATCGTCACACAATACCAGCCTGGCAAAGGCGCCCTCTACCCGCTTGACACATACGCTCTTCTCCTCTTCCAAGTATTTCTCAGCGCTTCATCGGGTGTATACAACCAAGTTCTCCTCAAGGCCGACGATAGCAGTTTACACGCCAACAACATGATTTTGTACGCCTCCGGCACAATCGTCAACTTCGTCTGCCACATCAGCATCAAGTGCGTAAGCTCCAACGAGCCTCATTTCTTCCAGGGTTACGGAAGCATTCATGCCATCTTGGTCATCATGAGCAATGTCTTTATTGGCCTCGCGATTACCGCCGTGTACAAGTGTAAGTCCAGACTCCTCTCAACCCTCCTACAATAGCAAGCTGACCAAAGTTTCTCCGCTCTAGATGCCGACGCCCTCGTCAAATGCTTCGCGACCGCCTTCTCCACCGGAATACTGCTCTACTTGGCTCCGCTTATCTCAGATACATCCCTCAGCTTTCTTGTTGTTCCTGGGACAATTATCATTTTTATTGCTACCTGGCTCTACATGGAGAACCCCGCTCCAAAGCCCACCACCACGACCAAGTCTGATTCCGATCCCAAGACTGGCTTCTTTGCTAAGCTTGGCGCCATGGTTCAAAACAAGAGGGTGCTGTTCATATTTTTCAACACTCTTGTCACAGTCATGGCTGTGATGGCCCTGGCCATGTACCAGGTGTCCATGCCAACCAAGTCCATAAGTGCTGCACCTACTGACGCAAGCACGGTGGCAGTGGCAGCCACGCAGGAAAGCGATGCTCCAAAGATCGTCACATCACCTTTCAAGAATACCATGGCCTTCATTAGATGGAATTCTGTTCATCCCGAACGCATTCCAACCTTGATGAAGTACAAGCCCTTCTTCCGCGACATTCACATCTCGATGCCTGATATGATGAAGCCCGAAGGACTCAAACCAGAGTTTCAGAACATTACCCATGATCAGAGCACGCTCACATTTCACATCTACCAGCAGGTGGCCGATACAATGCAATTGATTCTCGACCAGGAACCTGAGATTGACGGCCTCATGTACTATCATTTTGACGCCTGGCTCGATCCTCTGGCCTGGAGCGACATGGACCGCAACAAGATCTACTTCCCCATGACTTGGCCCGAGATGAAACCTATTGGACCCCAGTTCTCGTGCATGAACGACACCAAGGGCTACGACTGGGGTGGTTGGGGCGGACCGCACTACCATCTCAAAGCCCAGCTTGCAAGCGCTCACCTGGACCACTTGGACCTGGGCTTCAAGATCGATATCAACGAGTTCTGCGTCGGCTGGAGCGACATCTACTTCATCCCCCGCAAGTTCTTCAAGGACTACATCATCGCAGCCCCCATCTTCAAGTCCTTCGATGTCTTCCACGAGGTCGGCATCCCTACCATGCTGCACATTATCGAGCAGAGCCATCGCGAGTCGCCCTACCTGCCCGCCATGGAGTTGTTTTCTGACTGCTGGGGCTATTGCTGCAAGGATAACCCTTCCATCATAGACGTCACAACGTATCGGTGCGGGCACCGACTCGACTACCGCAACGAAGAGGTCACGGGGGCTTTTTACCAGAAGCTCGATGCAGAGGCGACATATCTGGGACAGCCTGTGAATGGCTCGCATATGGCGAACCTTACAGAGATGTTTCCACCAATAAGAGAGGAAGATAAAGCGAAATTGCCGTCGACGAGGAGGAAAAGGTAGTTAGCTAATAGATAGTTAGATGAGACTGCACTGTTCAAAATGCGATAGCCAATGAATTTTTGTTACTATAAGATATACCTTGATTCGAAGCGCGTGGAAGCTTTCGGTGTAGAGGCACAAAGTTTAACTGTCAAAGTAGAGTTGAGCTTCTCATCACATATCGACATATTAGTGTTGAATCTTAAACTGAAAAGTGAGTTTCAGGAGGACGAAGCAGCTTTGAATATACTTCTTATCCATCTTTACCAAGACCAAAAAGCCTGCTTCCTTTTCACTGGAGTTAAAATCTCAGATCTAGGTTAAGTGATGCGTGTCCTTTTTCTCTGACTGGGCTCTTTCATGAGACCTTAAATCATCGTAGTTTATGTCGAGAGGGGAAATGATCTTGATGCAGAGATGTTCCCCTCATGAGAAATTCTATGCGGCCCAGACGAAGATGCCCTCAACCCCAAAACCACTGCTCTAATCAACTACTGGGGAATCTCAACTTGGCTGTCTGGACGTCCTCATTCAGCATTTAAAGCCGGAACCTCGAGCCATTTATCGGTGATACCCTTGAGAAAGAAGGGACTTTATAACTCTATGGAACTCTTTTTCGCCGTACTTCTACTATAAAATCCCCGTGTGATCATACTTTGACTTGCATTCATTATCTGTGTTCGCAGCCTAAAGCTTAACCTTATAGGCCGCAGTCATCCCATAGACTCCCATTTTCCCTTCTTCTTCACCACAAATAATTATTGATAATCCGCCCAAGGCTACCAACTCACACGTCTACACTATCGACATTCTAAAAGAACTTCTTTCAGAATCACAACGATCAACCACTCCGGACCCTCAAAAGACTCTCAAGATGTGTTACGGTTCCCCAAAAGTCTCCGTGGATCCACCCCCCTCCAGGCCGCACGTTCGAGTGGCCAAGAGTGCCCCAGGTCTCTCAGGTTCTGAGTTGAAAGAGTGGGACAGATTCATCAATCTCCGAGAGAAAGACAGGCATTGGGGCCCGGCTTATACTGCGCAAATGAAGGGTTACGGATGGAGGATTAAGAAAACAGGCACGAAACGTGGCTCGTTTGTGCCTAAGAGTTAGGTGCCCTCCCAGTAAGCCTGGGGCCTACCATGTCACTCATTAGGCCTCGATTGGTGAGCGTCTTTTGCTGTTTCTATGGGTGGTATCTTGTTTCTTTGACGAGGTCAATGGTGGATAGGGTAATGAATCTGAGATGTTGTTCATTGTTGTCCAAACCACTATTTGTCTATATCTACCCTATTCTTGGTCTGCCTGTAGAGGAAGCAGTCACCAAATCACAAGCTCATTTATATTCCAACGACTTCATTCGCATGCTGGGGGTGTGCCCATCCTCACCAGGTATCATGGCAGGATATTTCCCTTTAATGCTATCAATCATTGAACTGGACGGCGAAATACCGACGGACCTGTTCATATAATCTGTCAAGATCAATCCTTCACTCCTACTGCATTCATTATACTCACACTGATAATGACCCTACGGGAGCCGAGTCAAGGCATGACAATGTGTAGGTAAACCAAGAGTTATAAGCTTTAGTGGGAGAGGAAGCCCTCTCTGTTGGACTAATAACATAACGACACTGCTGAAAAGCCCTACCCGGGAGCAAACTGTAATGGAGACAAAACCTCCCAAGCTCACGAGTTACTACACGTCTGGCATGTTCAATACCTCCCATTATCCTACTGTCTATACCCAACCATGCCGACCTTCTACCTAACACCCTCTTCGAGACCGTTATGGAGAATCCTTGGTGGACGTGAAGTTGTACCAA
The DNA here is from genome assembly GCA_013364945.1 of Fusarium tupiense. Taxonomy (NCBI): domain Eukaryota; kingdom Fungi; phylum Ascomycota; class Sordariomycetes; order Hypocreales; family Nectriaceae; genus Fusarium; species Fusarium tupiense. The sequence goes on along the minus strand of JABEEO010000228.1, from coordinate 129,279 downwards.
TGAGAGCTCAGAGCCTGAAATCATTACAATTTCGTACTACGCATATTCTTTATTTACGGAATCTCCGTATCTTGTCATGTCATCTATAATAGACTCAAACAAATATCGTGAGGAATGTTCGAGCTATGATTCCAGGTATCTAACAACGACTTCGCCGCCATGGATCTCCTTATCGAAGGAGATGCACGCCTTGATCAGAAGAGAGCTCCAGTACATGTTCTTTAAGCAAACAGCTTTTTGTCTGCGCTCGAAGAATGAATACGCCGTCGGATGGTACGCGACTTCGGACCTTCCTGTCGCCAGATTTCATCAGCAGGCACAGGCGATATTAATCGAGATGAAATATTCAAATTCTTGAATTTATATTGATGCTCATACTGTTGTGGACGTGGAATTGGGCTATCTGAGTCTATACTTGTACCGAGCATGGCTGCACTTGCACAACGGACGTCCCCCATTCCAACGCGGAGGATACTTTGCGAAGCCGCTTCCATTTTCTAAGTAACTCACTGGATCCTTAGATAGGCTATCGTCATTCCATGGAGACCTGACGCATACACTCTCTGTGCATCTTGATGATCTTGTACACTTCGAACAAGGTAGAGATCACTCAACGATTGCTCCACAGCCAGTCAACCCACCCATTCAATCTTTCAAGGACTATGGCTCTATCTAATACGACCGCTCTTTCGTGCAATCTATATGATGGTGGACGACCAGAGCTTAGCGGGCTACACTAAGACCCATCGTATGCCAGAAGGGGGGAACGAAGATTGGATGGTCTTTCGTAGCCAGTTTCGCGCCAGCCAAGTCTCAGGCTAGACTATTATACTAGTCAGGACAGGGGACGATTCGCACTTCTCATCTCCAATTACCCTTTTGCCCATCTTCGATGCCGGTCTAGCCCTCAACGTCAACCGTGAGGATTACCAGGATGAAGAGGAACCAAAGGTCGTATGGGTTAAGTTAGATGCCGCCATTCGATTTATCTGGGATCTTATTGGAACGGAAGTGAACTGCAACAAGGATAATAATGACTTGACTGAAATCTGAGACAAGAACAGAATGTGCACTGCCAAGCTTAGGGTAGCAAGGTTGTAGAGCACGCCCAAGAAGTCGGTATTGATACTAATGTCTATTCTTGGCAAGCCACTCGGCGTGCTTTGGCAAGGATGAACAATGAAACATTTGACGAAGATCAGTTTAATTCGTATTGGGAGACGATGATTTGGTGGAAGTTCGTTGGTGGATGATGGATGAGGTTGGTTTATTAGGGCTAGCTTTTGGGAGGAATAAATTATTTGCAACCACGTATCTTGACATTGAAGATAATTAGATTAATTGACCCAGCTTTAGGGTAGTTTAGATAGGTTTAGTGGGTTCTATGACTAGATATTCATCTCTTAGGGTGGTCGGTTACTCGCTGTGCCGTTGTCGCGTGACGCTGGCGACTTGGTGATACGTAAATGCACCAAATTCAGCCGAGGCTAAAATTTACCGCCGCAATTTACCCATGGCAAATAGCAGCAACTTGTTTACGAAGGGAAGTGGTTACAATAAGCCCATCTATACCTTTTACTATTTAAATATGTCAAATCATATACTTGTTTGCAATATTCATTACATCACTTGAACAATTCCCATCCAGCATTAATACCTACAGATCTTCACCATGATTTTCACCTCTAGATATAATATTCCCATTCCTGAGGTCGACCTCCTCACTTACATATTCGGTATGCGCCTACTCCCTGAGTTTCAGACTTATTGATTGCTCACCCTGTCAAGATTCATGGTCGGAGGAGTCACAACAAGCTTCGTCAGATAAGCCTATATATGTTGAAGCTCATGACCCGACCCAACAACTCAATAAAGCACAGCTTAAGCATATGGTTAAGTCTATAGCTGCTGGATTGCGACACACGTTTAAGATACGAGACGGTGATGTTGTCTTGGGGTTTTGTGAGAATTCAGTCAGTTACTTTACCCGTCGCGCGTTTCCGTTGGCTAATCATTGCAGATTCTCTACCCAGCAGTAATCTTCGCCTCGATTGCCGCCGGGGGCGTCTTCACTGGAGCTAATCCGACATACACCTACTCTGGTAAGTCGTGAGCGATCACTGGGTTACAGTCGTCTTTGATAATCCGACCTTCGCTAAAAATCACAGAACTGGTTAATCAACTCACCGTTTCGGGTGCCAAATGCATCGTTACCGATAGCCCCCGCCTTGAGATGGTCAAGAAAGCCGCAAAGGCTGTGGGCTTGCCACCCAATTCCTTGGTCCTCATCGACTCCAAGGACAGCAGCTCAGTCGATGGCGTTTCATCCTTCCAAAGCTTGTTAGGTCACGGAACGTATTCTTGGGAGAAGATTTCAGACTCCAAAGTACTGGCTGATAAGTATGATGCCAACGGATCTTTTTCGAAGTCAACTAACGCTGACATATCTCTTAGACCAGCGGTTCTCAACTTCAGCAGTGGTACGACCGGTCTTCCGAAAGCTTGTGAGATCACCCATCGCAACATGGTCGCCAACGCGGAGCAAAATCTACATCTTGACCGCGTGGCGAGGAAGCGAAAGAATGACCCAACCTTTGCAGCCAACGACGTCCATTTAGCTTTTCTCCCATTTTATCATGCTAGTAGGTCACTCTACTTACTTGTCGCTCGTGATATACGCTAACCAATGAACTCAGTGGGACTTGTTACCTTCTGTATCATGAATGTGAAACGAGGTTGCACCACCGTCGTAATGCCAAAGTTCGATCTGAAGTCGTTTCTCAGCACGATCCAGGACTTTAAAGTAACTTCCCTAGTCTTAGCGCCCCCAGTGGCATCTATGCTCGTCAAGAGTCCTCTTGTTTCTCAGCACGACCTTTCGAGTGTCAAATTCCTTGTCTGTGGAGCAGCACCACTTCAGGCCGATGTGGAAAAGCGACTTGAGGCACTCTTCAGCAAGACAGGCGCCCGCAGTCGACAAGGATGGGGTATGAGTGAGGCTACCATGTCAGTTTCGATCTTTGGGCCAGATGAGTTTGATCCCTCTCATGGAAGTGTGGGATACCTGGTGGCCAATATGCAACTTCAAATCATTGATGACAATGGCAAGGCTCTTGGCTACGGTGAAGAAGGAGAGGCTTTACTTGCCGGACCCAATGTGTTCAAGGGTTACTACAAAAACCCTGCTGCTACCAAGGAGGCTTTCACTGATGATGGCTGGCTCAAGACTGGGGACATTATCAAGATCGATAAGACGGGGCTGGTTACTATCGTCGATCGCAAAAAGGTCTGTATCGGTAGGAACTCGCTTATGACGCGCGCTGACAGTGAATACCAGGAACTCATCAAGGTAAAGGGATTCCAGGTCGCACCATCAGAACTGGAAGGCCATCTTCTGGAGCACGATGGTGTCCTAGACTGCGCTGTTATCCGTGTTCTACGGTACGAGAACATCACTAGCCCAGCATGACACTTTACTGACAGCCCCTATTACAGTGACGGACAGGAACATGCCCAGGCGCACATCGTCCGGAAGAGTCCACATGCGACAGCCGAATCCATCCTCTCATTCATGGACAAGCGCCTATCGCCGATCAAACGAATCACAGGCGGTGTTGTCTTCACCGATGTCATTCCAAAATCCCCGTCTGGCAAGATTCTTCGGCGATTGATCAAGGATGGCTTTGCTAGCAAGGACCCTAGTCCTCGTCTATGATCAATTGGTGGGTGAACTTGTCCTGATTAGGAGATTTTCGGTAGAAATTTCACCCTCGGCAGAAATTCTGAGCTGGTGGGGAATGGCTGGTTTCTAGCGATTGGTCTGTAGTTGGAGCGTGACACTAACTGCAGGTCGCCAAGATTGAGTGTTGCACGGATCAACACTTTTGTTTTGCGAGACGATCCGAAGATTCCGGTGGTGCAGTGTATTTTGGAGCTATTGATATTCAGCCAGCTTTTACTGGTCCAGGAAGACATTTGATGCATTAAGAAGAAATATTTCGTACAGTCAAGGGAACAATTTGGCTTAATCGAGTTAGAACAACGCATTGATGTTCAAATATACTTTGCTTTCTTGCAGCCTATTCGACTTCCCCAGGTTTGACCCCGCGAAATACTACCCCGCGTTTGAACTCTCCGACTAGCTAGGTCCTTTTCTCTGCTTCGCCCAGTTAAACCTTCATCATCACGTCTTCACCAAACCATTATCAGTTATAACTCAATTATGCAAGAATCAGAAACCCCAAAGTCAGTGCCTACGCGAACACGAGCCACCAAAGCTTGTATGAACTGTCGCATGAGGAAAGTCCGCTGCGATGTTGTCCGAAACCCACAAAGATGTACGAACTGCGCACTTGACAATGCCGAATGTACCGTCATAGCCCGGAGGGCCAAATAGTAGGTTATTTGTTGTAGCGGTATGGCAAATTGTTGACAGGAAAAGCCGCAAGAGATCACCACTCATTACCGAGAAGTCAAAGCCCATTGTGTTTCGAAATAGCTTCCAACAGCAACAAGAAAGCAAAGACGCTGCAGTCTCGGGTCCCATGTCTCCGTATGATTTGGATCCAGTGTCCTTGCTCTTTGAGAGTCCGCCAAACCATAGTCCTCAGAGCCCATCAACGTGCTTCGAGAATATTGAAGAATTGACAACAACGATATGCCACGAGAAAGCGAAACAGCAGTCAATAATTCCAAGCCAAGAACATCATAATCCTGAACCCTGTGGAGTGCCAGGTACCGCTATATCACGTCAGAGTGCAGGACCCAACACCAGATCACATATTACATACTCCTATTATCCATTCCTTACCATCGACATGTTTGGCTTAGAGCCCGACGACGTTCACTACCTGGAGTCTCGGAATTGTCTGAGCGTTCCTACCCCAGATGCCCTAGACCACTTCATTCGAGAGTATTTTCGGCACGTGCATCCAGGTCTTCCTTTGTTGGATGAGGCCCAGTTCTGGGCTGTATACTCTGGTGACAAGGTGCCCTATGGAGGACCAACGATTTCACTATTCTTGCTCCAGGCGATGCTATTCACTTCATGCAGCGCAAGTGATCTTACGCCACCGTCATTATCGTCGTGGCTAACTATCGTTAGTTCGTCCCTTTCCCGACGTTGAAGTGTCTTGGCTTCACCTCCAGGCGCAACGCAAGAGAGAATTACTATCGTCGGGCCAAGGTAAGTGTATTGTCTCGGGGTCTCGGCCTCAAGGCTGATATCTCTATAGCTTCTGCTAGACATCTGTTCTGGCAGCGACCTCGTATCTAATGCACAAGGAGCATTACTGCTGACTTACTACGCGACCATGCGAGACCGAGCGCGTACAAACTCCATATTGCTTGCAACAGCTATTCAGTACGCGCAGGGTGCAGAAGCCGATCAGTTTCACAAAAGGCCAGATCAAGACTCGGATATGACCAATAGACTGAAACGGCTTTGGTGGTGTTGCATAGTGCGAGATCGAATTTTACCCCTCGGCGTTCGGAGACAGTTGCATATTACTTCGATTAACCCTGCTCTGGGGCACTTGACGGAACGAGACTTTTCCAAAGAGATTCAAGGGTCGCAGGTTTACTCATCACAAACCAAACGGAGTCTAGTCCAGCTATTCATCAGTCTCTGTGAACTGGCAATTCCATTCACCAGTGTGGTTCAGACGGTTTATGGGATGGGACAGTCCGCTGTAGATGCTATAACCCCCATGATCGATAATCAGGAACAGATAAAAGATTCTATCAGATTCTGTGAGGCCAGCTTGGATGCCTGGTTCGATAAAGCGACCATCCAGTTCCCTACTCCGGCTGGGATTACAAGTACGGAGAAGTCTCTGGTTTTGTATACAAATTTGATGTACATATACTATTAGTAAGTTACCATTCCAATCATGTGTTTTTTACTAACCATATCCTTCTTTCAAGCTCCGCCCGCGTCGCGCTATATCAATACGAGGCATTTGTCGTGAGTCTTACATCGCCAGGACCCGGCATGGACGACAAGTTACATCAGACGCGGCTCCAGCTAGAAGATGCTACACTAGGAATCACGGATAACCTCAAGGAGCTAGTTCAACTCAAAGTTGCCAGATTCCTTCCAATTAGCATGTAAGTCCAGTACCTTCCTCACCGTCAGCCGGGCTGACACTTATCAGCATCGCGTACGCAGCATTGCCACTGGTGTTGCATATCCTGGATGTTAAACTTGCAAAATTACCGTCGCAGACAGCCCGTAAACAAGGTAGACTTAACATCTACATGGAGACCATGAAGGGACTGGAGAACCTTTATGATGGTGTTGACGACGTCTGGGCTTTCATCCGTGCTGCTATTGACTCTGCCACCTCTGGGACCTTAGAGTCTTGTTCACCAAGGACTGATTCGGTCCCTAGCAGTGCAATTTTCTCTAAGCCATCCACTTCAATCCAAGGAGCTGACGACTGGGGCAAGTTCTTATTACAGGAGCCTATTCTCTACTTCCGCCTCTCGAGGACAATTGATCTCTCGTTGTCGGTCGGTTGTTATGCAGAGGACTCTTCGCTCAGGCTATTACTGGCCACAGCACAGTGCACAAGTCCGAGCCTCATGTTTCTCGATTTTGAAGTTCCTGCTGAAAATCAGATGCCTGCTTTTAGCTGCGATAAGGTATATGTGGACGAGAAAGGAAACACGGAGGTTGAAGACGTCTATGCTAAAGGCTCCGATATGTTTGACAGAATTGGAGACCTGGATGAATGTGAGCTTGGGATGGAATCTTTCCAGACCCCCCAGTTTCTAGACATGTTTGAGTTGGAATTGGAAGAGGTATCAAACGCCGCCAAATAGAAGAAAGGCCCAATAATCGCTACAGTCACTTACAATTCATTAGTCTATAAGCGGGGATGGATTCGTTCCCGATGGAAATACATGGTAGGCTTTTAAGTATAGCCGAAGGTTCTTAATTAACTACCTCCTTTTTCAGATAACGGGTGAGATTGGGAAAACGGGGGGAGTCCGACACAGCCTGGTTCTGAGGTTAAAGCATGCATATAGGCAAAATAAGGCTGCGAAGTCAACCAATAGATGGACCGAATATCCCGCCGAGGCTTGAAAGAGCATGCCTAATTGGATACAAGTTGTCCAATGAGCTCAAGACACATTCTCTCGTAAGCATTGCATTCGGAGAATGAGGGTAATCGTGGAACTTAGGTTTCTGTCATATGTTCTAAACCTTATATTATTCCTTCGACATGGATCCAGCAAGACCCAGATCGCGCGATGAGTTCCAAGTAGCGCTCATATGTGCACTTCCTCTAGAAGCCAATTCAGTTCTATCTCTCTTCGATCATCACTGGGATGAGGACGATGGCATTCCCCGCATCGGAAAAGCCAGAGGTGACCCAAATTCCTACTCGTTAGGTATCATGTCCGGTCACAACGTCGTTTTGGCTCATCCTCCCGGTATAGGTATAATAGCAGCCAGCACCATCGCGGCATTTTGCAAACTGAGCTTTACGAGTATCCGATTGGCCTTGGTTATCGGCATCTGCGGAGGCGCCCCTGTCAATAACGGTATTCAGATTCATCTCGGCGACGTGATTATCAGCACTGGGATTGTGTCATATGACTTTGGTCGTCGATTCCCGGACGGATTTGAGATCAAGGATACATCGAGTGAAGTCCCTGGCCGGCCCAATCATGAAATCAGAAGCCTACTGTCGAAATTAGCAACTACGAGACAGACTGGTAGGCTACGAAGCGCAATCCATGACATTCTCTGCCAGCTACATGAAGGCTCAGATACAGGCCTACAATACCCAGGAAGCTCGAAAGACATTCTCTTTCCAGCAAGTTATCGGCACAAACATCGTGAGCAATCGAAATGTGCCATTTGCGCTGCATGTCGCTCAAAATCAGACCCGGTCTGCGCTGCGGCCACTGTTTCGAGTTGCTATGATCTTAGATGCAATACCCGAGAGCAACTATCAAGACCTCGCTTGACAAACAGCCGCCAGCCATTTCCTGGTCCAAATGTTCATTTTGGGATATTCGCATCGGGAAACTTTGTTATAAAATCCGGGGAAGTTCGGGATCGGCTCACTAAAGATCGAAATGCTATAGGTTTTGAGATGGAGAGTGCTGGTGTCTGGGATATATTTCCTTGCATTGTTATAAAGGGTGTTTGTGACTATGCGGATAGTCATAAAAACAAGGAATGGCAAGAATTTGCTTCTGCTTCTGCTGCAGCATGTTCCAGGGTGTTACTGGGCTATTGGGACTTAGATAAAGAGCAAGTTGCCTTACTGTGCATTATGAAAGATACCTGCTAACCATAATGGAAGGGGTATTGAAGGGGCGCCTCATGGACGGCCTGCTCTTCCGTGGTACCCGGAAGTCACTCCCTTGAACAATTCTAACGCCCAAGTTCCATCTGAGCCTTTTTCTGGGTCAGTTGGGAGCCAAAAGAACGAGTACTTCATACCACGTGATGGTATTGCTTTTGAAGTAATCACAGCTGATATCAGCCGCTACCTAGGCAACGATGCCATAGTTCGGCCTGGATTATTCAACGTACGTTCGAGCGAGAGAATCAATCTCTTTGACAACAATCATTTACCCAAAACTGCAGCTGATATTTCGTCTTTCGTGTTTTATAGGATCCAGCCACAGGCCGACCTGTTAGAGGATATTTTCTCACGTGCTTCGGAGATCTAACTACGGTAGGTGATATAAAGTTAATTTAAGATCAAGACGATGCTGATTAAAGCTAAAGGGTATGATCGATGATTTGAAGGCAGATTCTGCAACATGGGAGAGGTCAAGGTATTCACAAGCCCCATAAACCGAGTCCGACAATGATTCCTGCGATTATTACGCAGAGACTGGGACCTCAAGCTATAATAACAGAAGGCGATTTCGATAGCGCTTCATTTAGCTCACAGGCTCATTGGGGGCAGTATACATTATACCTAACTATAAGAAAATTTAGATATAACCACAATTGATAACTTATCTTTCTATCCACCGTCTCTTTTTACTATAGCGCCTTGCCTTATCTTACTGGAGGCACTGTTGTCTATGTTCTTGGCGTTGGATTTGGAAAAGGTAATCTCGGTACTTTACAAATCTTTATAGGATATAAACTATTTTCTAATTTACCTCTTATTTTATTTAGCTATAATATTCCCAACGCACACATTGCGAAGCTGGCGTGATGTTCGAGCTGAATTTTAATTTTTTACCAAAATTTACTACCAGAACCTACGAGAGTCCGAAACTACACAATCTAATCTTGAATTTGCGCTCTCATATCATGCATCTCTTTCCACTCTGAGTCTTATCTTTGTTGGTGTTGATGTTCCTGCTAAAGGCGAAACCTCTGCTATTGGAAACGATAAATTGCAATTGTCTAAGTTGTCTAGGCTTGTAAATAGACTACGAGCTTAAACCAGAGACAGAACTTAGAGGTACCGGGTAACTGGCCGCTATCGGCACCCGGGGCTGATAAGATAAGCGAGCCAGTGCTCCCGGTGAGATGTCAGACCCAATCATTGCTAATGTGAAAGATGACATGCTTTGAACTAACAGCGCTCAACAATCACAATGGTCGGTATACCGACAAGTAAAGGATGTCGTCTGTGTCTCCAAAGAAGCGTCAAGGTATGAAGGAATCCAGCCATCTTTTTGCGTGACGAGTACTAAGTGCAGGGACAGTGTGATGAAGAAAGGCCGAGCTGTACTCAGTGCCGAAGAGGCGGACGGACTTGTCCCGGCTATGTCCGCGAGATGAAGTTTGTTGACGAAGGGCCCAAAGTCCGACGCTCAAGACGCAAAACTCATGCCTCTGCTACCAAATCAACATCAGAGAAGGCATCTAAAGTTATCATTCGGCATAATAGAGATCTGCTTCATCGCCGAGAAACAAGCCCCGATATGAGGCCCAGCCAACCAAGCAGCTTCAAGGCGGAGCGCGACCAAATCCTCTCGTCCTTCGTATCAGCCATGTTTCCTCTTGGCTCACCCACTGCACAAATCTCATTTCTCGGGAGCTGGTTGTGGCATATTCCACCTCGGTTAGGCAACAGCGTAGTTCTGGACCATGCTGCGTTGTCAGTAGCATGGGCATATTTCGCAAAGCTATATGGAGATCCCATCGCACTGCGAAATGCAGAGAGCTCGTATTTATGCGCTGTGAGAAGTTTAGCATTGGCTCTTGATGATGCGAAAGACCAGCTTAGCGCGAATGTTTTGTGTGCGACAGTCCTTCTAGGACATTTTGAGGTATGCTCCAATACTCGATCTGGTCTTCTGACTCTTGAGCTGACAGAAGAGTATTAAGACCTTTGTCAATGTCGGTTATGCGTGGATTAAACATGCTGGGGGAGCCGCTCGACTTATGCACCTTCGAGGTGCTCAGCGGTGTTACGAGTCTTCGTTCGAGTACTCGATGTTTCTTGCATGTCGCGGAGCAATTGTCAGTCAATCTTCTCCAACATACGGTGCAAATACTGACATCTTCTCAGATTTCTGAAGCCTTGACTTCCCGGCAGCCGTGCATTTTAGAGTCCGAAAGTTGGCAGGATATCCCAGACGGCCTGATCGAGTTTCCGCTGTTGCCAGCATCACCCGATATGTACCATCGGATCTTCGGCTACTTTGCACTCATTCCAGGGCTGCAGAGCAGGATGAGTCTCTGTAACAGGGATGCCTCTGATGAGATACGCAGTTCTCTGCTTTCAACTGCACAACAGCTTCGGCGAGACATGCGGCTGTGGTATCAAGAGTATATATCTCAAGATAACAATTTGAGGAATCCTCGTGCGATCTCGCCGTTGTCAGAAGGTTACCCATTTCACTCACAATACGTCTACAACGGTGTAATGTCAGCCACTATCATCGTTGCGTATCATGCATATCGGATTGTTCTCAACCAATCAATCGCTCATTTGGATACTTTCGACAGAGAGGCCTCGGAAAACCAAGGTCTCGCAACCGTAATTTGTATATCTGTGGATTACTGTCTACACGCCGGATACTGCGGCACGCAGACCACGAGACTTGCGCTACCTATTGCTCACTCGGCATTACCTCGCCACTATCATCAATGGACTAAGAAATGGATGGACAAATTCGATGCAATAATGGAGGCAACGATGATCCAGCCACTGTACTCTTAGTCTATCTACATATCCTATGTAGTAACAGCGTTTATAGCTATTTAATAGCCAGTAACTGGCTTCGGCCGGTAAGCTGACTCAAGCTTTGCGACTTCGTCATCTGTCAACGTGATGTTAGCAGCCAACACCGCTTCATCAATACACTCCTTGCTATTCAGGCCGATAATCGGATTGACTCCCTTATGCAGACACCATGCTGTTGCAATTACCGCCATGGGAAGCCCTCTCGCCTTAGCCACCTCTTCAACTATGTCAACAGTTGCCTTGTCTGCTTCGTTTTCTCGATCGTAGAGTCGACTTAGTGTTTGGTCATGCTGTGTTCGCAATGAAGTCTTTTCGTCAAGACCGTTCCAGGGACGAGCGAGGACACCGCGTGCGTTAGGAGACCACTAGAACCCATATGAGCAAGACGACGGTGCAAGTAAGGCTTGGACTTACAGGAAGGCATCCAACTCCTGCGTCTTGGCAGTATGGCATCATCTCTCGCTCTTCCTCTCGATAAAGAAGGTTATAATAATTCTGCATGGAAATGAATTTGTGCCAACCATTTCGCTCTGCCACATTTTGCAGGGCTTGGAACTCCCAAGCAGGCATCTTTTATCGTCTCTGTCAGCCACAAAGGATAAAATGAACATGGCGATGTTTGACTTACAGAACTCGCTCCGATATACCGTGCCAATCCAAGCTCCACCACGTCATTGAGTGCTTTCATTATCTCCTCGCGTGGAACATCGGGATCCATACGCTGGATCTGCAGGACGTCGATATATGTGCCCAGCCTCTTGACACTAGCTTGTACAGCATCAAAGATGTGCTTGCGCGACAGTCCAGCTCTGTTCACCATCTCTCCATCGTTGATAGATGCAGCAAAGACAGAGAGTTGAGGCTCGCCTGGGGCGCTGGTGGCAAACCGGCATTTGGTCATGATCACGACCCGCTCTCGGGGAATGTTGTATACTGCCAGCGCTTTGGCGATGATTTCTTCGGAGACGCCATTTGAATAAAGGTCAGCCTAAGAACAGAAGTCAGTGGTTAATATTAAACGTCATATTGTTAGTTATAAGGGGCTAACTTGCCGTATCCCAGGTGTTGATGCCGGCTTTGAAGGCGTGTTCGAGGAGGGGCAGAGCTTCGTCTTCCTCGAGAACCCACTTCAGCCAATCTTTGCTTCCATAAGACATTGCTCCTAGAATGACTTTGGATATTTTTAAGCCAGAGTGACCGAGTCTGGTATAACCCATGGGTGTTGCTTGGGGTTGAATGAGCAGGTCTTTGACATAGCCGTGCTGAGAAGAGGTCATGATGAGAGAGTGAAAGCGACGCAATGATAACAAGACTAGATGGTTGCTTTACTTCATATTGTACTTTATTGAATGAGGGCCATATCAAGCTTTTATAACCTCCTGCCTTATACTAATGAATTCGTGACCCGTTGTTCGCTCACAAGCGGACAGGATGCCAGCTTCAGAGACACTACCCGCTAACCCTGAATTGGCTCCATGTTACGAGTGACGCTAATCCGTTTGAGGCTGCATGATCCGAACTAAGCCCAATGTGGTTCCAAGCCACGAGGTTTAGAGCCGGCCTTCGGCTTACCAACAATAATGAACTCGTTACTGACAATAGCTGAGCTATGATGTTTTCGTGTGCGGAACAAGGCGGAGGTTACAATTGCGGAGTTAAGACTCAGTACATGAGTCAACATGTAATGACCTGGGAGAATAGAAGTGCTAGTCAGGATATAAAGTCACCAAGGGCAGGCCAAGTACAACAACATCGCCAGCCCTAAGTCTACCAGCAGATCCGACTGGCTTGCGTTTTTATCTTGTCAACATCTCCCGCAAAGCTATGGTGTCTTTAACTGAAGGCCAGAAGGCGACTCTGAGTCCCGAAGCAGTCGAATTTCTCTCGAAGATTCGCCATCCTCCACTAGCCAATACCATCTCGTCCTTCATAACATCACCATGCCGAGTCCCAGGTCTGCGACAGGGATTTACAGAAAAGACGGCTCCTGGCGAAGTACTATTAATTGAGAAGCACAAGTTTCAGATTACCGAGACTCTCATTGCCGGTGTCTCAGTTGTCATAATCGAACCGCCAATCATCAAGCCTGAGAAACAGAACAAGATACTGTTCAATGTCTTTGGAGGAGCGTTCATCATGGGCAGCCCCCGAGATAGAGCTGCACTGACTATGGCGGTCGAACTTGGTGTTCGTGTCTACTCGGTCGACTACACCAAATCTCCTGAGGCCAAGTATCCAGAAGCTCGGGATCAATGTCTTACTGTATACCGCGAGCTCCTGCAAAACGGCCCTCCTGGCGGCGCTCCTATTGATCCATCCAATATTCAAGCCATGGGATGTTCTTCGGGTGCGCAGATACTCGTCTCGATGCTTCTTGTAGCGAGACAAAAAGGTCTTCCGATGCCTACAGCTAGGATTTACCTCTGCACGCCTGCCCTCGACCTGAGTGGAGCTGGTGATTCAATGGTCTTCAACTCTTTAGGGCGCGATATCATGCCTGTCAGTTTTCTCACTAGTATGGTATCGCAGAACTATGCTCCCGACGGCATCGATGTGACGGATCCGCTTTACTCGCCTATCCACGCTGACTATGATGACTCTTTCCCGCCAACTGTGATAACTGTCGGGACGCGGGACTTTGCACTCAGCCATGGGATAAGGTTTTATTGGAAGTTGAGAGAAGCTGGTGTGAAGGTCGAGCTGCTGGTGTCCGAGGGAATGTGGCATGGCTTCAACTGGGATCCGATCATCCCTGAGGCAATCAGGACTCGTGCTGCAGTGATCGAATTTCTGGAACGTCGGACATAGGAACTTTATGAGATACCTGCATCTCGCGACTATCTATAGATCTCCCATTTTATGTAATAAATACTCCCCTAAGTCTCCTTTTAAAAGCTGCGCGTGTGATGAACTTGACTGATCTACAGAGGACTAAAAGGGGACAAAGATGCCGAAGGCGGTAGATAGCAGAGTTTTCACCTACTCGAATAAGTGAGAGAAGATTGGCACTATGGCAAGTAGCCGGATAGTGTTAATCCCTGCCAAGAGGACAGGTTAAGGCCGTTAACAACCAGGCGATCACCTATAAGAAAGCACCGACCATGTCGGTCCGATTAGCAACTCGTGTGAGACGTCGAATGAACCACTCGGTAGCGATCACATGGTTCCATTTTACTCAAATTATTATGTTTCCGCTCAGTCCCGCCCCTCCACTTATCAATCTCGTCTTATCAATCCCTTGTGGCACGGTTCGCTTCTCTTGGCATTCGGCGAACCCAAAACAAAAGCCAAGAGGTGGGTTCTTTAGCGGAAGGGTCTCTCGACTCCTGCCAGATGTGGTTAATAGTGTCTTTTAGAACAATCTCTTAGACCGACAAGGTGGGCCTAAGCATGCTTGCTAGCCTACCAAGCTCGATAGTTATAAGCTTATTCCACTTAAAGTCCATCTGATAAGCTTAATAGCTCAGTGCTATCCACATGGTGGTTTTCTAATCAGCCGAGCTCGGAGGCACGAAGGTCTTGGCTGCTAGAGTGTAGTATATAAGAGAGCGACATGTAAATTATTGCCATGCTTATTAGTATTCTTTCCAACTGCATTAATCATTAAGCAGAACCTGATGAAGCACGATACTGCAGATGGCGAAAGGCCAGTGATGACCGACATCAACGTCTCAGAGGTTGATCATGAAGATCTGAGCCATCTACGGATTCCCGCCAAGTATAAATGGACCGCACTGTTTCTCGTCATCACCCTTCCCTTGGGACATACCTGGACAGGCTCAGCCTTGGGCCCACTTAAGAATACTCTACGAGAAGAACTCGGCATCAATAATACCCAATTTGGTGTCATCAGCAGTGCCGACGCTTTCGTCAACACCATCTTCCCTATTGTTGGAGGCCTGATCCTGGACTGGTGGGGTCCCAATATCGTCACTCTATGCTGCACAAGTGTGATACTTGTCGGATCTGTTGTTGCGGCCGTTGGTGTTCAGATTGGACTTTGGAGACTGCTTGTTTCTGGACATGTGCTCATGGGCTTTGGCATTGCAGTCTTAGATTCTGCGACACAAAAGGTATTATACCCATACACAACTAGCATAAAGATTTCTTACTAACAGCTTTAAAGTTCTTTTACCACTGGTTTGGCGCTTCTGGGCTTGCCTTGGCGTTTGGACTGGAGAGTGCCGTTTCGGGCACTGTCAGCCTTGTCTCTGGTATGGTCGCCATCCCAATCCGAGATCGCACGGGTTGGTACGGATGGACGTTTTGGGTCCCAGTTTTCTTCTGTGGACTATCTTTGGCGATGAACATTTCATACGTCTGCTTCGAGCGGTTTGCGGTTCCGACAAAGTACAGACTCACCCCAGGCCGCGAGGTAGCAATCACTGAGAAGCATCTTATGACCAAGCGCAACTTCTCCTGGAAACTCTTGCTGACTTTGCCCTGGGCATATCTGATGCTACCAGCTACGCAATTACTACAGAGCGGTGCAGCTGGTGGTTTCAGCACTAGCTCGGCAGATATTATATTCTTGAAGGGATACACGGAGGAAGTAGCGGGTTATCTCTCAACAGCACAGAGAATCCTCCCGATTGTTCTGAGTCCAGTTCTTGGCTTGGCTATAGATAAGTATGGCCATAGGTTTCACTATGTTGCCGCAGCCCCCATCTTATGGATCATTGCCTGTTCCCTCTTGGGCTTCACAAACGTGCATCCAACTGCAGCTCTGGTTTTCTCCAGTTTAGCGGGTGTGATCAACTCTATGCCATTGCAGATCTGCATACCCCTCTTAGTAGCCGACCAAGCCAAGATCGGTACTGCCTTTGGTGTATGGAGAGCATTTAATAATTCAGGCTCAACTATTGTGAGTTCAAGGACTAGTCAATCGTGTACCCAACTAACGACACTAGATGGATGTTGTTTTTGGAGTTTTACAAGATGGGACCGAAGATGGTGGTTACTACAAGGTTCTGCTCGTTGCAATTGGCATTAAAGCATGGGCCTTTGTGTTGGGTGTGTCGTACATCATCGTCGACTACAAACTTCTAGGAAAGGGCATGACCATGACAAGAGTCCAACGTGAGGCAATAGAAGTCACGATCGATGATCGCGATGCGAATCCTTTGACTCGCAGAAGGTCAAAGCCCTGGTTCACTGCCTTGACGTTTGGCCTCTTGGTTGCCATGGTTGCGACTGCATGGGTGGTGTTTCTCAAATACCTGATCTGAGAAGTAGTTAATTCGGTTATCGGCATGCCACGTCGATACAGTCGCACATTTGTTTCAAGCTCGAGTATATTAAGTCCGCTCCTAGTTTGCGTTCACACGACACTACACCGCTCCTTGAGTGCCTGCAACCTTTCCAGCATTCTATCACAGAGCGGTACAGACAAAGAGTTTTTTTTTGGCTGATGCAATAGTTCTTACACTGTGTCAATAGTTGTAGGCTATTTTGGACTCCTGGGAATGACTATCTGAACACTTTGTACTTATAGCATTAGACTTGTTAGTTCAAGTTCCCCGTGCGTCATACCCTTTCGACTGACCTTCCGTGTCATCCATTTGAATATATGAAAAGCCGTGGCATTGACCTGACGCACCTATGGCATAGCAACTTAAGTTGCGATCGAAGGATTAAAATTATATCTTCCTTGATAAAAGCGGCTAATGGAGAGGAAATATCCTTCAGAGCTCTGCTATCCGAATATCGACAACATGTCCTTTCAAAAAGTCCTTAATATCTTTGAAAACGTACTCAATAGGAGTCACATACCCATACCCATGATTGTATGAGTTGTTATTTTGGTGTCCCCCAATCATAAGACCAACAATACCTCCGTCTTCATCAAACACAACAGACCCTGAATCCCCAGGAGCACAGAATCCACGCTCACTATCATAAATGTAGCGTTTGGATTCAAATGCCATCTCCTCTGTTGGTGAGGGATTCATATATTGGTCGTCTATTATAGTGACAAGGTTGTTTGTGCAAAGAAGGGATCCAACCATCGGGCCCCCGCTTGTTCCAATCTTGTAAACGTCCAATCTTCTGCTTGACCAAGCAAATGCACTCAATGCCTCAATGGACCGTGTTTGCTCTTCAAGTTGCATCCCATAGGTCATATAAGGCGTGTCTGTGATTCTAGCGGGGAGAGACTCCCATTCTTCAAGTCCCGGAAGACGATCATGCCATGGCCGATCGATCTCGATCAGCGCCCAGTCCATTCTTCTGCCGACAACCCTTCGCCTGAATCCTGATGCGGCATACAATCTTCCAAGGGCCTGCTTGTTAGCCTCGAAGAACTCGGTCTTCTGTTTCCTTTCATCCCTCATAGCCGCCACTCTCCCCCTAAAATCTTGGAGTTGTTCTTCCTTTCTGGGCCCATCGTTTTTCTCCAACCATTGGATATACTCCGTAAAATGAGTGACATCTCCGTCAATATAGCGAATGTTAAAATCATGCTTCGATCGAGAGGGGCTTTCAAAGGTTGTAGGCTTGGCCGACGAATTTGGCGTATACCCAACCGAGTCGACCGTCCAGAGGTCGCTGTTGGGTGTTGGAGGTGCAACGCTAGAATCTGTACCATTTGGCGTCACGGTGAAGCCATCAAAGGCAGGTCGGACTGCTTGATAAGATGTAAGGATGAAGGTCCGCCAAGTCGGTTCAGGGTCGGAAGTTTTTAGCTGCACGAAACAGCCAATGGTGCCATTTGTGGGACTCAGTTGCTCCCCATCGGTCCGCTCGATATAACGTGCAGTGCCGAAGTCGTCCCCAATATGAACCGTTGAGTAATACTCATCTTCAGTGCGTTTCTTGAGCCTGTAGCCACGGTTCCTTTGCTCTATTGTGGGGCTGGTATAGTTGTCAAAATAACCAGTCATGCCCTCGTTATGCTCGATATGGACTTGGACATCGCTCCATCCGGCCGCATCAAGAGTTTCCGTGACCTTGGTTACTACTTCATGCCATTGGGTCTCATCAGAGTCATAGCTAACCGAAATATATACTGTAGGTGGGTTGTCTTCGCGAATAGAGTTCGTCCCGTACTTCTGGAGAGAAAGGCATCTTGTGTGGCCTTGGGTTGCTCTGAGCGACTGTAAGCGGTTGAAAATAGTACTACCCAAGCATTCCCAAGCGCTTTGAAGAACAGGGTCGTCGATATTGGTGTAGTAGGTTCTCTGCACTAGTTCGAGGGCCATTATTTCCACATGAATGTCGGTTTCGCTGAATGAGCAGACCCTTGACAGATCAGCCAAAAACATAGCCATTTCCTGTGCAGCTTTCTCCCAATCACGTTGCTTCTCAGTTGACCATGGTGCTAATATGAGAATGGTCGGTATGGTGCTAGGTTCCTCAGGCACACCTCGCATTTCCAGTTCAGGACGACAGTCGTCTTCCTCATCTTCAAATTGCAGACCATGCTTCTTCACGATTGAGACGGCTTCGCGTTCAATGTCACGACGCACTTGCTCGATGCCCGCGGACAGTCTTCTCGTTGAGGTTCCTAGAGAGAATCGACGAAGTTCGGGCCACGCGACCCTCTTGAAGCCAGAAATGACACGCGGTCTCTCCATTTCGCAGGAGATCTTGGGCAAGATGCAGTTAGTTGTAGTGAGGATGAGGGGCAGCATGGCACGAGTCATGGTTGAGACTTGCGGCTGAGACCTTAAATCAGCAGAGAGAACCTGGAGTAGTCGTGAGCAAAAAGGCCTGCGAATGTGTGAATGAAAGAAACAGTGCGTCCGGGGGAGATGGCGATTTTATGCTTGGAGGTAAAGTTAGAAAGGAGGGGCTGTTCCGTACAGTCATCTTGCATGATAAACTTAAACTGTCAAGTAGAGTTTTCCATTAATCTTCTATCTATCACCAGAAAAGTGTGCGAATCTATCAAGGCCAAGTAAGGTTTGCTTTTCGGGGTTCCAAGGCACCATCAGCAGACCACTGCATACATTCCACAGCAATCACACCCTTCTTCAAGACCACTGTCAAACTCTGCAGCTTAACCCGACACTCTACCGGAACGAACTCCAATCCACTACAGCGCTCCTCTTCGATGCCCACTATCCACTCAGCAACCGTTGCCGCTTGCAAACTGTGCCATATCCCGTTGGTACAAGGCCACTCCCGCAGTATAGCGATAGCCTCTCTGCGCACAAAGAAGTTCCGACATCTCGTAGCTGTAAAGAACAGCGCCATTATCAGGCCCATGCCATATTGTAATCTCGGACCATCCGAGTCTCGGAGTTCCTGATCCTTCTGGAGTACATAACGCGCAAAATGGGTCATTCTTTGAAATTGGCCCGTAAAATCATCATATACGGCTTCTGTGTCTGACATGCTTGTAGCAATCAATATCTCGCATTTCCAGGCACATATTCGGACTTGGAGGACTCCAAGGTACTCTCTGCCAACAGTGCTCTGGCATGCTTCGAGAAACAAAGATTCGTATGCCTTGCCCCATTGATCCATTAATCCCTGGAGGTGTTGTTTTTGCCGTGCAAGATATTCCTGATGGCCTGAATCATTTCCGCCCAGGGCTGATGTCTTAGCATGTCGAAGAATGGAAACAGCAAGTTTAGTTACTGCTGCGAAAGCTTCGTTGAAGCTAGTAAACTGATCTGGTAGATCTAATACAAGTTCCTCAGAACTCCGGTCATTGGGGTGCTCCGACGTTGGGGTCATGGCGAGAAATGACAATATTTGCAGCTCGAGGCGTCGCAAAGTGAGTCCCACGTCGAGATCAATACCAGCAAGGCTATCGGCCGCTTGTCGTCTCTCATCTTCGCTGAGACGCTTCAAGATATTAAATCCGTTATATACCTGCTGCGTCGCAGTCTCCCAGTCCCCATGGAAACTCTCAAAGCATGAAAATAGTAGGCTCGCTACAAGCGCAAGCCTCATCTGAGGCTGTCCACTAGACAGATCGTTTCGCAGCGATCTAATGGCTTGCCTCTGCTGTACCAAAGCAAAGCTATAATGCTCATCGTTCAAGTTCACCGTATGAGACCGGGATGATAATGCGGATTTGTAGAGAGCGCTGAGAGCTAGAATTGCGTGCTTTATCCCCGGGTTGCGATGACATTGCTGCGGTATCAGCCGTGTCCAAAAGGGAGCTTCGAAATAACCACTGAGATCGAAAGCTAGCTTCTCGTGAAAAATTCGAAAATACCGAGCTTCTACCTCGTCGCAGCAAAGAGGATCTGAAGGGCTAGATATGAGCGGTGACGGATGTCGAGGTTTAATAGGAATGAGGTCCCTGCTGCGATCTTTAACCTTAAATACCGCATCTTGTGGTTGAGCAAGCTGGTACTCGCAGAATGATCCGTATTCTTCACATCTATAATAAGCGTAAGTGATTGGTCAGACAATCACGCTTTGAAGTCTGTCACTTCAAACAAGTCACTCCTCGATTGCCTACCGATCACATTTTGGCTTTGTCTCATCGCATTTAACACGCCGGCTCCTAGCACAGGGATTAGCGCTCTGAATAAGTCCCCTACTGCTATTGGCCTATTCTGGAAATGGTAGCAGGCCTTACTTGCAAGCTGTACATCCTGTACGAGCCTTTGGTCTGCTCGCGCGCCGTTTCTTTTTGTTGCATACAGCGCCTTCCATTAGGGGAACGGCAGTCAGCTGTTAAAGAGCGCCGACGAATGCTAGCCTTGGCTTGCTGTCTCTGCTCCTACTTGAGCTGTGATAGGGCGTCGGGGCCGTTGATGCTTTGATCGCGACGTGACCTGATTACGAATCTGGTGATTTGAGCGGAAAGGGCAACAAACGACAAGTATTCGTTTGTTGCATATGTAGCATTGTCGTAGCCTGAGGCATCACGAATCTTTAGAATTTCTATTAGAGTTACTATAAAATAATTAATAAGTATACCGTATTAATTAATTATATATGTATTAATTGATTAAATAGAAATAAAAATCTTTAATAAATAAAATAAATAAAACATAGCTAGGAAGAAGTGAGGCTTGAGTGCTTTTCTGACCTTCTTGCTATCATTGATAATGGCCGAAAGGTAGTGGAGCTTAAGTGGCTGAGAGCCTATTCCACCACATTGAACCCAGCTCTGATGGTGGAGGCGGAGCAATCCTTCTGTCGCACTATATCCAGACATGGATATCGGTGGTTCGGGATACGCCGTCGCAAATTGTCCACCACCGAGGTCTAGAACACTGCAAGAAAGTAGTGTCGGCGATGGCCGTAACAAATAAAGCGAATTAGAGTGCTCTGCGGATGCCCAGATGTGATTGGTGTCTACGATGGGATCCGAAACATACACTTAAAATGTATACGCTTTCCAGATTGGCATCCTGAGATGCATACCATATGCTCATAACAGTAGTCTCAGGTCTTGCTTCAATGAAACAATATTTGCTCTCCACTGCCAATACTCAGTGGTCCTTTGCACCTGTAGATCTGCATCTGTCTCTAATGGCGAGGTACGTTGGGTTCTACGGTATATCGGGTCGTGCCGCTCATGCGCAGGGCTTAGGGAGGCTGAGTTAAAGCTAATTGTTGACTCAGGATCCGGGTTGCCGCTTCAACGGCTAATGCCATTGCGAAAATGGAAGTGCTATTGTTGATGTTCAGCCTTGGCAAGGAGCTTTCCGTGGTTGAAGTTCTACAGATAAGCACTAGATTTATTAACTTACATTATTAACCTTTACGATACATCTTGGTAAACGTTTCTTTTCACAGTAGGCTCGGGTGATTCCCCAGGATCGACGATTTAATTTATTCAGTCTGTACAAACTACAGGTTTAAAAAGCCCAGTAATTCCTCCTATGGATCTTGCTTTTCATCCCCATTATCACAACATCTCAAGACCACAATACATCTAAAGCTCACAATATCCTCAAACTCGCAACAATGGCCAAGTTTAACAGCCCTGTTCATTCCTTCATCCAGGTCCTTGCAGCCTTACCATTCTTCTCAGCCATGGCAACCGCAACTACACCTCTCAGCAACACGCAACTGATCCCCGCCAACACCATCACCGCCTGTTACGACAGTGACGCAAACTCCTTGCTTCTCTATGCCTCCGGCACACATGTCGACATCACGAAAGACATTGCCTTTGTCCAAAAGCCCCTCGATGGTGGGCTTCTCTTTGCCCTCCAGGGTCAAGTTGGTCCCGTCACTAATGGGCAGTCCTACTACGAAATCACGGATAATTTCGACATTGAGCTTCCCAGCATGGTCTATCCATCCGACACTGTGATTGTCGACACTGAGAATCATAAACAATGGGTAGTTGATATTTTGTACAGCGACGATGGTTGCGCCAGCATGGGCTCTAGTCTTGGCAGCCACCAGCGAAAGGCTCGACGTCAGTTAAGCAAGGAGCGATTGGGAAATAAGCATAACGAGTGAGAAGTATGTTTTCGGGACTTATAACACAATGTACTCTATCTCCAGCCAGTATGTAGGCAATTGGTCTAGCGCTAGTACTACTTGAGCCGAATAGAACTAGCCACTCTTCGTATGAACCAGCCAATCACTCTCGTAAAACCCACCAATCGCTTCCGTATTCATGGACTCGATAAGGTCACATAATGACACGTGTGATGCATGCAGCTTTTATTCAATTTAACTTCTTTATATGCATGTCGTGTGATACTCATATGGCTATCTAGTTGAGGGTAACCAGCTCCTCTGCACTTGTCGGATGAATCGCAACGCAGCTATCTAAATCCTTCTTCGTAGCCCCCATCTTAATCGCTACCCCAAAACCTTGCAATATCTCCCCACTCCCCAAGCCCAGAATATGCAGTCCCACGATCTTTTCGTCCTTTCCCTGGCAAATGAGCTTATATTTGGACGGCCCCTTGTCCTCCATTATGGCATAGTAAGTCGCCGTGAAAGAGGACTTATAGATCTTGATGTTATCCCTCCCGTATTTCGTTTCGGCCTCTGCTTGCGTCAAGCCAGTAGTGCCAACCTCAGGATGGGCAAAGACGACGGAGGGAATGAGGTCGTAGTCCAGCTTACTTTTGTTAAATTGTTCACCACCGAAGAGGCGATCGCTGAGCTTGCGGCCGGCGGCGATTGCAACTGGAGTAAGTTCGATTTTGCCGACTACATCGCCGAGGGAGTAGATGTTCTCCACATTGGTGTTCTGGTACTCGTCTGTGATAACCTGACCCCTCTCGTTCTTCTTGACGCCCGCAACGTCCAGGCCAAGACCTTCCACTTCTGGCGTTCGGCCGATGGCCCAAATCAAAGTATCCAGGTCCTCGAGCTTGCCCTGACCAGTTGAGTCAGAGTAGTGGAGAGTAACCTTCCCTGTCTTTGTGACGCTCTCGATCTTACTTTTCTTATGAATGTGTATGCCAACGCGCTCATACTCTGAAAGAATGCCATCTTGGATCATCTCATCAAAGCTTCGGAGGAACTTATCATGCCTAATGAAAAGATGTGTCTCTGTTCCCAAGGCATTAAGCATTCCGGCAAACTCCACAGCAATATAACCGGCTCCTACCAGTGCTACCTTCTTAGGCTGATGGTCGAGCTCGAAGAAACCGTCGCTATTAGTACCATATTCGGCTCCGGGAATACCTTGAGGAACTGTGGGATGTCCACCAGTCGCAAGCAGAATTTTCTTTGCGCTAACTTCGATCTCGGTGCCATCATTAAGCTCTATGATAGACTTGTCCTTGCCTATAAGGCGAGCTCGGCCGTGGATATACTCGACGCCATCGTTTTTGAGGTTTCGCTCGTGTATATTGTTTAGATTCTGAATGATTGCGTCTCGCTTCGTTTTGAAGCTCGCCCAATTGAAAGGCGCCTTCTGCTCGACAGAGAAGCCATATGATTTGGCGTCGCGCATACTTTGTGCCAAGTTTGCCGCGTTCCAGGTAATCTTCTTCGGTATGCATCTGCGACAATCAGTAATTGAGTAGTCTCGTAAGAAGCGGCAGAATTACCCAACGTTGACACAAGTCCCCCCTAATCGCTTTGCCTCTACTACAATAACCTTTGCACCATACCGTCCGCTCGCTCTCCGAGCGGAAGCAAGACCTCCACTACCACCTCCAATGACCAGGAAGTCGCAATGTTTCGTTATAATCGCCATTCTTAGAGGTCCTCCTGAGAGCGGTTGAAAAGGGCAGAAAGGTTTGTCGGTGCCGTCTTTGAAGCGGTTTTGGTGATTGAACGGGCGATGTTAGTGATAGATAAAGATGAGGAAGTGAAAGTTCGGAATTTGCGGTGTGATTCTGAGCTGTCACCTTGTACTAATTATGCATCATGACTGGTACCAGCCTGAGTAGCTTTGGTGACTGAGCAAGTGAGTTCCAGGCTCTTAGTATAGGACGACTCATGAAGAAGTGTATGAACAAGCATGAATTATATACATTAAATATTTAATGCCATGAGGTTTGCTTTATTTGCTTTCGGAAGTGCGGCAAGTTGATATCTTCAAGGATCGCCCAGAAAGCCGCATGTGATAGGGAAATCGTCGTACAGTACCCCGCAGAACTACTCAAACTTGCATATCGCTCGTTGGCTATTGTGGGAGCTTATGTCTACTGACAAAGGATAAGCAGAGCTGACCAATGCTGACGGATTCTGACCGATCCTTTTGCCGTTTGATCCGAGTTATCTTGGTACAAACAGAATTTGTTAACATTGCAGCAAAGGGCTTGTCGGATAAGTAGCTATATAATTCAACATAGTCTGGTTTATAAGTTCTGGAGCATTGTTCGTCACGTTTCTCCAAGTTACAGCTAAACAACGAAGCATTTCACAATGGCTACTCATACACCTGTTGAGGAATTTAATACCTTGCTCTCAGAGTCCTCAATTCTCTTTGTCGTTTGTAAGTTCGCCTTTTACTCGTTCCATGCAACCCTGTGTTATCTTTGCTCTTTCATCCTTATCCTATTATACTCTGCCTTCCGCCTAAGCTAACACTTCTCAGTTTACCGCGGCCATTGGTGTCCCTTCTGCCGAGCCTATCTCCAGACCCTCCAAGGACTATCCCCTTCTATATCCTCGCTCGGCGGCAAAACACTCATCATCACCGCTGAACCGGCTTCTTTCCTCCCTGAAATGCGCAAGCTCACCAGCTACTCCGGTGATGCTATCGTTGATACTAAAAATACACTCGTGGAATTAGTGAAAGAAAGGTACGAGCTGGAGATAGCGGTGACCGAGAGGAAGGGCTATGAGCATGGGATGGCACAGCCGGGGATCTTGGTCCTGCGCGGGGGCAAAGGAGGAGATGTGATGGGACAGGGCGGAGCAGTGCTGGAGAAGTGGGCTATTGTGCCCAGTGCGATGAATATAGGAGGGGCTAGTGATAGGCCGGACTTGGAGCAGGTTTGGGATAATGTCAGGGCAAAGATTGAGGGGAAGGGAGCCGTGCATAAGAGTTATAAGACGTCAGGCCTGTTGGGTCTTTTGTGGGGAAAGGTATTTGGCTGATTTGATTGGGGAAGATGGAAGGGTCGGAGGGTAATTAAGTAGCTGAACAAATTGATTGAATTGTATTGCAATTTGCTACAATCTCTATTGCTTTAACTCATAAGGGAGGTAACATAGACTGCGTGGATCTAATAAGAGGGCCATTATGATTGTTAAAACTATCTTGACTTTCTTCAACATTGCCCATCATAACAACACAGTCACAAGTTCTGTCTTGTGTACGTTGTGAAAGAAGTCGTTGGCTTAATTACGTGTGCTGACATCGCGATTAGCCTGCATATACAAAGTACGGAAGCGATTGGCCAGTGAATACGCAAGCGATTGGCTGGTTAGCAGATAACCCCGCTTCAGTGCGTCTCAACAAGGTTACAGTTTAGGATCCTTGAATCTTAGTAAGAATCCTTACGCACCTTATTTATGTCTTTTATCGCGCAATATGTCCTCTCGGCCTCCTACGCCGCCTAACAAGCCCCCTTGGGAAGACGAGGACTTTCGATTCGCGACAAATGGCACCGCTTGTGAATGGGGTGAAGCGTATCACCCAGGCGGCTATCACCCCGTTCACCTCGGTGATGTGATACAAGAACGCTACCGTATTATTCGTAAGGTTGGATGGGGTCAATACTCCACGGTCTGGCTTGTAGTTGATATGAAGTACGTCGTTATCACATTAATATTATAACTTACTGACACTGTTCACTAGGATGAACCGCTATGTGTCTTTGAAGATCACTCTTGCAACTCAGACAGACGATACAAGCAAAGAGGTTTCTATTTATAGATCTCACCTCCAAGACGAGTCCCCATTTCTCGTACTTCTTCATGACACGATTAGGATCAAGGGTCCCAATGGGGAACACGATGGCCTTGTTTTTGAGACCATGGGTCCAAACTTAACAACTCTTCTCAAGATAAGGCCAGAGTTTCAGATTGGCGAGCCTTGGGAGAGACGGTTCACAAAGTCCTTCGCAAAGGATGCGCTACGGGATACTATCCAGGCGCTGCACTTCCTTCACGTACACGGCGTTATTCACGGCGATCTACATCCTGGTAACATCCTTACTTGTGTAGAGAAACTGGAGGTCACTCTGAGCACAGAGATGAACCTGAAGCAGCCTCAAAGTGATGCCCAGCCTCTCAACCGTAAAGATGGGAAGCAAGATCTCTGGGCTCCGTCATATCTTCTTGAGCCTCGGCCTTTGATTGACTACTTCTCGTATGGCCTCCATCCTCTTGTGAAGCTCAGTGATTTGGGCGGTGGTAAGTACTCAATCTGGATGGACCAAACATCAACGATGTGAACTGACCTTTGCAGCATTCGTTGAAGAAGATCGAATAACGGGTGCTAAGGCTATCACCCCAGTTGCCCTGCGAGCCCCAGAGACGATTCTAGATGAACGCCTGGGTAAAGGTATCGACATATGGGCCTTTGGCTGTCTGATATTTGAGATGATTACTGGCCGGCCTCTGTTCGTCGCAATCCAATCTCTTGAGGGAGAAGACTACGATGAGACCTCGAATGATGAGCATCTCATTCAGCTCTGGGAGGTCATCGGTCCACTACCCAAACCACTAGTTGAGAAGTGGCGTCGAGCAGATCAATACTTTGATACAAGTGGAAAAAGGCTGGAAGTTAAGCCTCAAGAGGACGACTATGTAAGTGGCGAAGAAGACATGGATTCGGGCGATGGGACAGACGAGGCAAGCGATGGTCCTCCGCTCGCATATCTTGGCGAATTCCTTTCGCTCGAGGACCAGTTTATGGCAGAGAGACCAGGTAACATTGACGAGGTGGAATCCAAGCAGATATTGGAGCTGTTGCGGTGGATATTCCAGTATGATCCCGTTGATCGCCCTTCAGCCAGTGATCTCATCAATCATCCTTGGCTTCGTTCAACTGAATAGGCAAAACGCACCTACAAATCATTGTATATTCGAAATAGATTTTAGAATATCTTTACTACTACAGCCATTTGTCTCTATAGCCTACTACTATTTGCCAAAAGTGCCTCCAACGATGCCTGGTGTGCTCACAAACGAGGTACCGTTATACTTACCCACCTCATCCCGCCCCAACAGGAAACTCTCAGGCGGGCCAAGATAAGATTGTCTAACACCACCAAGATCAACCACAATTTTCTGAATCGAAGTATTTGGCAGAAGAGCCCAGATTCTCAACTTATAAGCACCCTCCTTGGGAACATTGAACGCCTTAGTAGTGTAGTTTCCGTACAAGCCCCAGACAGCGTTACCAACAGCATAACCCCAGCCATCGGGCATATCAGTTCCCTTGTTAGGACCAATAGGTGTAACGATCTTGGGGTTCGGTTGCTCCTTATCTGCTGGGAAGAGGGTGATGCCGTACTGAAGGGGGTTGCTGTCGCCGAGGTAGTTGGCGCCTGGGGACATGAAGACCGTCACGTTGACGGCTGAGTTGTTGCTGAAGAGATACATGTCGTACTCCAGAGCAGGACCCTCGCCAACCTTGAGCTTTTCGGTGTTGAGAGGGTACAAGCCCATGCCAGCGAGAGTACGACCGTAGTTCTTGATGGTGTGATACTCAACTGAAGAGTCAGAGTCACCTTCTTGAATCTTTTGATAGTGTGATGCCTCGATGGAGACATGTCCATCAGACTCAACGAATCCCTCTTTGAAGCTATCAGGAACTTCTCTGTTGATGACTGTCACGACAAGCTTTGGTTCTTCACCCGCATACTTCTCAAAGCCACGGCAATCACTCGTGATATTGATCATGACTTGTGTCGTGTTAGGTGCCTGGGGAGCATTATCCCAATCAACTGTGATGTAAACACGGCTATCAGTACCGTTATCACCACCAACTGTACCATTGTACTGCGACAGCTGGACAAAGTCCTCCCATGGTGCTGCGCGCCAGTTGCAGCCCTTGTTTCCACGGTGGAAGACATCGAAGTATCGGGACTGGGCGCCGTGAGGTTCCAGGGGAGGAAGTTCGAGGCTGCTGGAGGACAGAGAGTGCCAGCGGCTGTCGCCTTGGATAGTGGCGTTAGAACCCTCGACGCCAACGCCGTATTGGCCGCCGAGTGATGGCCAGACGTCTTGGACGAATCGCAGATCGGGAAGGGTGTTTCTCATAGGCTGTTGCCAGTATCCGTCGTAGCCGAGGTGAGTTTCTACATAGGTCAGTGAAATTCACATCAGATAGAGTTAAGGACTTACGATCGAGCATGTGTGCCCACTTGCCATCGAGTATCTCATTCCATCGCTGCGTCAGGTTCGAGTCCTTGTACATCAAATCCACAGACTTCCAGATAACATCATTAGCAGAGTTACGCTTCTGTCCCGCGTATAACTGGTTCCTGGCGCCGTAGATCTGAATTTTATTCACGATCTCACCACCAAGAACAGGGTGGAGCAACATTTCGAAGAAAGCAGGCTGATACTCTGAATCAAGCTTGTCGTAAACAGCCTGTGTATCCTCCTTCAAAGTAGCCCATTGCTCAAGAATGGCCTCGGCCTCGTGATAGTTGATCACGGAGTAAACTTGGGGTTCCAGCAACTCGAACTTGCGACGGGCAGCGTACATGCCATAGCGCGTCATGATGTCCGTGATAGCCTCGACGTGTTCGCTGCCAAACTCGCGCTCAACCCAGGCTTCAACCCACTTAGTTGTACCCTCCTTCTCCCACTTCTCGACATCATAGGCGAGATCCATGAAGTGGCTGATAGGGATTTCCTTTGGCTTGAGATCACCGACGTTGACTATCCAAATGCGACGGGCGTTTCGGTGGTAGGCGAGAGCCATCTGCTCGGTGGTCTTTTCGAGTTGAATGGTGTTGATCCACTTGTAGTTTCTTGGATCACCGACGTAGTCAAAGTGATAGTACACTCCAGCGCCACCAGAGCGATCTGTCTCGTTCGCGAGAGGCAGGCGGCGGATGTTGCCCCAGTTGTCGTCAGCCCAGAGAAGGGTGATATCCTCGGGAACAACAAGACCGCGCTCTTGGTAAGACTGAACCTCCTTGTAGAGACACCACAACGATGGTACATCAGTCAAGTTCTTAACCTTGAGACCTTCCTTGAGGATCTCTCGCTGGTTGTCAACAAGAGTCTCCAGCATCTCAACAATCCCGTCAATGCCGAGATCGCCTTCGATAGCTGTGTCGCCAGTTCCTCGCATGGCCATAGTCCAAAGGCTATTTCTGGCATACGGCTTGGCTCGAGAAACACCGTAGCGGAAGTACTCGTCGATGGTCTCGTTGTTAGTCTTGTACTGCCAATCACCCTCGTAGAACGTTCGGAACTCGTTCTGGGCTCGCATCATGGGCTCAGTATGAGATCCACCAAGAACAATCTCGTAAGCGTCGAGAAGTGGCTGGTTAAGAGGATCATCGATGTAGACCATGCTTCCCCAGACAGTGGGCCAGAGGTAGTTGGCTCGAAGACGGAGCAGCAGTTCCGAGACGAGGGCGTAAAACTCATGGTTGTAGGGGGCCTTGTTGTTCCAGGTTGGGTCCCAGCGTGAGCTATGCGTGTCAGCCGCGGTTTCTGTAGTTGAACGGAAATGACTCACCCGACCCAGCTTGAAAGACCGGGCTGCTCATCGTTGAGAAAGATACCTCGGTACTTGACGGAAGGAGACTTCTGAACCTTGGGCTTGGCGAGCACAAAGATCTCATCTCGTTTGCGGATTGGCACATCTGCCCACCAGTACCAAGGACTCACGCCAATCTGCTCGCTGATGTCGTAAATGCCGTAGATTGTGCCTCTGGGATCACTTCCGGCAATGACCAGGGCTTCGGCAGTGCCCTTGATGGGATCCTTGACAAGCTGGCTGACGAAAGACTCCCATTTGCCTTTGATCTTGCTAACATCGAGTGAACCATCTTTGATGAGCTTGTCAATGAGCTCAGAGTGGCCAATTGTACCAACGATGATCTTGGTATTGCCAACGTTGGGGTCTGAGTAGTTTGGTCCAGAGAAGTGCTGCTCGTCAAGGGTACGGTACTACATTCTTAGTGGACGTCTCAGAAGATTGGGAAGTACTCACATGTGTGTTGTTCTTGACATCCACAGGCTTGAATTTATACTTGGCCGGGGATGCTTTCTTCTTGCCGTTGCTCAGAGTGAAGTTTGTGCCAGTAACACGGCCGAAGTCGACGGCGAGATCACCAGCAGCGCGGATGACGCCCCAGTACTCATCCTTGGAGACACGAATCTGGCCAGACCCAGCATCTCCACCGAAGAGTTGAAAAGCGTCATCTGAGTTGTTGAAGGCGACAATGGACTGTTGGCCGAGACCTGCTACCGCCGGCAGCAGGCCCAGCAACGAAAGGTACAGCTGCGAGACCTTCATAGCTAAAGAACCCTTAAAGCTGACATCTCGAGCGCTGTGAGCTAAATAGTTTGCATCTTATACACATGCACCGGGTAAATTGAGAGATCAACATTCGAGAAATTTACGTTTAGGCACTATCGTGGTTCATCTAAGTGGGACATTTTGGTCGACGAGATGGGGCATGATCATCACAGCGTCGCATCGCGCCCCGCAAAACCAGGTTCATTAGCCATAAGGCCGGCTGTTGTCGAGGTCACTCCGGGGTACGGACCAATAGGGAATGTGAGCACAATTTAACCATGGTGATCAGGCCAGGCCCCGGTTGACAGCAGCAGAACGTCTTGTCCCGAGTGCTAATTAGGTTAAGGTAATAACCCCGCTGCTGGACAGGATGTTGTTATTTGTGGAATTATAATGATGCACGAGTCAATTTGATGTCATGGGCATGAATAAGATCGCATGTTGGGTAGATCATGCTTATATTTGACTTTTCTAGCTGTCGGGATGAAATTAAGGTACCAGCCACGTTTCATTCATATGTTAGTACACCACATGGACTTCCCTCTCTCGATTGTCTCTATGATCGACTCAGAAACAGCGAGTCAGACTATTAATAACTTCCAGAGCCTCGTGGTCTCTCAGCTTAACTAATTTGGAATCAATCAATCTTCTAAATGATAACAAGTTCCTTATACATGTCTTCCTCCTCTTTCGATCCGCGCAAGACATACATCTTGATGTAACTCATATACCATTCGGATTTCGAAATATACTGCTCCACAGCCTTCCATGACTCCATCTCCTGTCTCCAGCCTTGAACTGAAGGCCCGCCACAATTGTATGGCTGACCATGGGTAAGCAATTCCTCCGTATTTCTGTCGTCAGTGTGCGTTGGTTGAGGAATTGTCTCACTGTCGTCAAATAGAAAGGCAAAGACCCTCTCTGGGAGCCTTCGTCGCCAAATTTCGGACTGGACAAGCTCGGATAATTCCGGGTCTGAAGAAGATGATGTTGGCTTGGGCCGTCCCAAGGGCGGCACAATAAACACCCCTTCATCCTTTATCTTCTTCAAGCAGTAATTCACCTAATTGTCGCTACTATTTTTTTCATCGGCCAGGAAGCGCCGCCAAGGAGTATAGACTTCTGAGGGTATTTCTCGAGCCTGCTCCTCAAACGATCCCTGTGTAAGCCAGTCTAGGAACTTGGTCCATAGTTCTTTTGTCTCTTCATTAGTTAGATGCCCTTGTCGTATAACTCCGTAAGCCTTCTCGATACTGCGATCAAACCTCCAGAAAAGACAGCGCGCAATCTCAGCGCCAATTTCATCACGTAAACCATCGCGAAAGTCAGAAAATGAATGAAAGAAAAACATCCAGAGGAGTTCGAACTGTTCGCGGTATATGAGTGCAAAAATCTCATCGATGTATGATTCAGTGCCGGATAGCGCTATCATGTAGCGACTAAAGTTGTCATCTAACCAAAAGTGAGCTTGGCTAAGCTGGGCTTTTGTTTCAAGCCTTGCTTCCCAAACCAAAGGGATGTCCGTTCTCGACCAATGTTTCAGCATATCATAGCTCGGTGACCTTGGCCTGGATAGCCAATGTAGGAAGATGGCCCACTCCTCCGTTTTGAAGTTAAATTGCTGCGTTATCCTTGGATTATAGGAATCCACGGGCTTCTCATGAGCTGCCGCGTCTTGCGGGAAGTGTTCCCCAGCTAGTCTCTATAGCTGTCGGAGACCTTTCTCAAGCTCTAGCTCAAGACAAAGAGTAATATGGCGCACTTTATCCTTGATCAACTGAAGAGGGGGCAAGGGAACATTCCTAGAAACACAAGCCTCTAGCAATTGGTAATCCTCAACAACCCCGAGAAGTTCTCTTGGTTGAGATTTTCTCACAAACCAACTGAAAGACAATGGAAGCCACATGGACTGTCCTAGTGGACATTGAGTGGTGGTGTCTTGCATTGGTTCCAGGCTCCTGTAGCCTGGAAGCATTCTTCTGATCAAGTGCCTGCGTGCTTGATGATTCACAACTAGTAGTTTGTCTTCTTTCTGCCATCGCTTATACGTCTTCTCCCATTGGCGCTGGAGAAATTCCTTTAGTAGCTGTTTGTCTCTGCCGCAACTGCTCAGAGTATGTTGCGCTTCTTGAGCCAGATTACGCATCCTTTGCAGAATTTGGGCTTTTCTGACTACCCTTTGAAGAAAGAATTGAGTTTCTAGTTTCTTCTGCTTTCGAAGAGCCAACCAACAGACCTGGGTGGTTGTCCATGTAGAAAATTCTGACCAGCGGTGTTTTTGCCCTGGTGATCGCCGTAATGACAAGAGCCAATCCCAGTCCATAAGATATCTGATTTTATCGACTTCCGGTTGATTTCCCCCTGAGCTCGAGTATCTACAAAGTCCTACAAACCTATAGACATTGGGTTCGGCTTTCTTCCGAAGGATTAGACGGAACTTATCTTGGGAAAGGCGGAAGATACTATCGGTGGGCTCGCATATCCGCAGGATATCAGGGGCTAGTGATACCTCAGAACATCCGGCCTCTACAGTAACCATCCCATCAGTGGCCGGACGGAACTCACGGGAGAGGTACGGGGCCATTATGTCAATCTCATCGGCCAGAATGCATAAAGAGCCAGTTTGGCCATGGACCCGAAATCTTCCATCATCGTTTGACCGAAGCTTGGGGAATAAGCGAGGGGGGAGACTCATTTCCCACTCAGGTCGGTACGACCGTTGACTCTTTTGACTCCAATCAGGAACCCACGATGGGAGGCCAGGCATCGAGTGGTCATGGGTTGCCATATCAAGTAATTGTGCTACCACTTGCCAGCTAGTATCAGTTACAAGGGTGGATGCCAATCCTGTGTACACAGCTTGAGGCGATAGCGTGTAGTCTGGCTCTATCGGCTTCTCCCAGAGCCCAAGTAAGGCAAAGATCTTGTCCCTTGGGTCAGAAGCATTGCAGTTTCGTGTATCCCTTAGCAGGGTCAAGAAGCCACGAGCATCGTCGATCTGCCGGGGGGAACCAAAGTGCCTCATCCATCTCTCACTAGACAATGCATGTAGATGCCTATGGAAAAAACTCCAACACATGGCCTGACGCTGATATAAAACAAGCGCCTGTTTCGCAGAGGCGATTTCTTGAACCACCCATATGCGGGAGAAATATGGGTTGTCACTGAGAATCTTGGGATCATGCGTAAGTTCCGAGCCGCTCCTAGTATCGTCCATCCCCAGGTATATCAGAACGCGGCTGGCAGTTGAGTAGAAATGTCTCATCATGCTGACTTGCTGGGTCCTTTCAGAGATGTTTGACTGATTGATACAGATTGCGTCAACCCATAGGCGTCTATCTCGGTCATCAAATCGACAGTTCTGCAAGGCATCATAGCAGTTCTCAGTAATTGGAAGTGATTCCCAACGCTTTCCGATGAATATGGCGTGGTCCTTTTCCCGTTTGCCATTTCCTTTGGCCCAGGTATATGAAACTGCTTCATATGGTGTAGCATTATCCCTTCTGTCCTGAAGGCTGACAGTTTCAAAGTCTCCGCGCAAGAGATCCCCAAAGTGCCCTTTGAACAGTCTTAAGACACGTATCTTGGTGCCATCAAGGGACTCCTATGAGGTCTTGCTTACTTGCAAAGATGGAGTCTGGGCTACCTTGACGGTGGAAGAGCAAGGCACATGCTTGTCTGTTTCCTTATCGCAACATTCTTGGTCAACCAGTGAAACCAGAGCGCTGTGCAACGGCCCATCAGGATCATAGGCGTAAGCGTAGTTCTGATATGACATAGATGGCGGCCAGTTCAATTGCATAGTAGAACGCCTGCCCGCTGATGGAATCTGAAGTTCATCCTTGTGTTTGTTGTCCGCTTTATAAGATGGGCAAATTTCTCCGCAGTTCATACATGCTGGAACATTAAGTCCAGGAAAGACGCCAATGTCGGGCTTTGTGCATTGTGCTGTATGCCAATTATCCATCTTGGATGTGCACCCTGGCGTCGTAAAACGAGGCTGTTGGGGAGCGCGATGAGGGCTAGAGTAAATTCCGGCTATGCATAATTTTATTATTCGATGGAGAAACGGTAAATATTATAGCTACAAAAGGTACACATTCATGAGGAGGGGATTGTGAAATCGGACACAGCCCCAGCTCAGCCTAATCTACTACATCCGACGTATCGTGGGCACATACTATTGGCCAAATGCTTGAAAATCGAAGCCACTTAGCCTATTAAAGACTCTCACAGACTACTGTAGAAAGTTCAATAGAAGTGACACCAGTTATTAAAAAGCTTGGAATATAACATCAAAGGTCCATAAGGGCTTTTCCCAAAGCAATGACTTGATTCATCTTCCATAAAAGGCCATCAGTAGCTAATAGATTCTATGGACTTGTTCCATACTTGTTCTATCATTCCCCCAGACAAAAGCTCTATCCATAACTTCCAGAAGGATTTAAAAATTTAGACCACTTCTCTTAATAATTAGGGTAAAGTTGGTTTGATGTCGACGGGTTTCATCTATATCAAGTCAATACCTCAACATCCCAACAGAGGGACTTTCTTATAACTTACGCAAACTCCCACTTGGCCAAGAATTCTAGTACACGCAAAATCGCCACAGCACTTTGCGGTCTGGACATGGCAGAGCATTCCTGTTGCAACACACGCCTGGTCGACGACGCATCTAGAGCCTGCTCCGGGTATCGTCTTGCAAGTATAGCCTTTGCAACAATCGTTGGCCATGATGCAGGGTCCCGCATCCTTTTCGCATGTAGCTGCCAAGGCAGCCACAATCGCAGGGTATAAGGTCGAGAGAACAGCTGAGGCCTTCATTTTTTATAGTGAGAGATGACAGAGTTGGGATTTTGATAAGCCTGGAAATTGATGAAGATGGTGATTAGAGGAGCTCTTGTCCTTGGACGTAGAGAGTATTTGTAGTTAGATTGAGTAACGAAAAGATATGTGAATTTGCCTTGTGGCGCTCGAATATTATTATATTGAGGCCGATGTAGAGCCGTGCCGTGCTATGGTGAGACCTCCATGTCTGCCTGCTCCTTCTTTTTACCTGTCTAGGGGTCCTAAATCACTGTTGTTATCCCGCCCTTTCAATCCTAATCTAAAACATTTTATTCCAGTCCCTTAATGATAAGCTGTAGTCTTGCATTAGTACGATTAGTTATTAATAAAGTTATAAGACATCTCGCCATCCCTTACTTTTAGTGAATGAGAAGGGTTATATATTATATACTACTGTAAATCATAATTTACTCTCTTATATAGTAGCTATTTAAATTGATTTATCTTACTAATTTACTATTTTTCTTTTATAATATGAAACTGTTATTACTTAAGACCTTTAAATTTAATGCCATTCTCTAGAATTTACTATGGATAGTGACCCTTAGCAATTTCTACGTAATGTTCTCTTTTTAGATAAAGGCAATACCTGATACATTGGCTCTCAAACGCATCTTCCACTTTTGCTAAGATGTGTTATTAAGCGCTCCTTGATATGTAAATACCAGCGCGCTCCTTGCCATTGAACCTGATTCCTTCAATTATGACTTTGATACAATCTCTCGTCCAACGCCCCAAAGGACAACGGATGATTGATGTCGCTCACTGTCGGAACCGGCCGCACTGAAAAGTTCTCTGTCTATATACCTCGTCACCCGAGTTTTGTGCTTCTATATTTACTTTCTGCTCAGATTGAAACATCAGCCGTTGCAATAGTAGGTCAGAGAGATTCTGAGGCTTAGCGGGCTTGTTACAGATGGCAATTTCCGTGTTTGTAGGGTAAGATCAGCTGAATTGGGCATGATCCACAGTCATCGTCTCCAATGTCGGAGCCTATCATGTTGTTTCCCGCGTATTCACGCATCGTTTATATCCGCGCACCGGAATCCCCTCTCCACTTTGATGCGGGGGGACCAAAGTCCCATCCTCGTTCACTCAGAGTAGATCTCCATGTGAACGAGTCTCCTTCTCGGTCCTGTTCAGAAGTAAATTACATCCCCTCACAGGTTCATCAGCCCTGTGGCCATTGGCTTCTCTTCATGCGCTGGCATCACAACGTCATTTCTGTCTGTGGCTTAGCTTGTGCCGGATGTTCCGAGCTGAGACACAGCCTCCACAACGGGTTCCAAAAAAACCGAAACTCTCTCGGCCGAAGAAGCCGTCGGTGGATCTCAATCTTTTTTATCCTCGCTGTCCACGGAACGAACTAGCCACTCAAGCCGCGTCACTCCCTGCAACCAGTCAAAAGCATTAATCACCGTAAGACTCTAGCATGTGCTAAGACCCAGTGAGATCATACCCGTTGGCTAGTCCGTAAATTGCGCCCCTTGGCGGAAGGGCTTTACTCAAACTTATTTATCTGGCCTCGCACTTTGTAATCCTCCATTTTGAGTTCCCATCTTCTTTCGTTATTTTGACTTTCATATTTAATTATTCTACCGCTGTTTCTTTTGTCAGAATGCTTGGCTTTGTGGCCCTCACCCTCTGGCTCAGCACAGCGACTGCTGCTCCGGATGACACCGCTTTGATCCCCAGGATCAATTCAGTCGGGATCCGAGCCCTACCGAATTCTCCGAGTGGTGGATATGCTCCGAAGGTAGTTGATTGCCCTTCAACGCGTCCAAAAGTTCGTCTCGCCGGTGAACTATCCAGCGAGGAGGAATCCTGGGTTCGACGTCGCAGAAACAACACAATCGATGACCTCAAGACATTCTTGTCGCGAGCCAACATTTCTGGCTTCGATGCCGAGAGCTTCGTTGAGAAGCACAAGAACAATGCGACCGGCTTACCCAACATCGCCATTGCCGCGTCGGGCGGTGGTTATCGCGCTTTGATGAACGGCGCAGGATTCCTCTCAGCTGCTGACTCACGCAACAACAAGACCGGCCCCATCAGCGGCCTTCTCCAATCGGCAACTTATCTAGCTGGTCTTTCTGGCGGTGGCTGGCTCGTGGGTTCCATCTTCGCCAACAACTTCTCAACAGTCCCAGACTTGCAGTCCGGAGACAAAGTCTGGCGTTTTGACCGCTCCATCTTCAAAGGCCCCAAGAGCTCTGGAATCAGTCTTCTCAACACTGCCGAGTACTGGGATGAGATGAAAGATGCCGTTGACGACAAGGACAAGGGCTGGAATACTACTCTCACTGATTGGTGGGGCCGTGCATTGTCGTATCAGCTCGTCAATGCGCCTGAGGGTGGACCTTCTTACACTTTCTCTTCTATTGCCGATACCTCCAACTTCAAGGACGCAGACTCGCCCTTCCCCATCCTCGTTGCTGATGGTCGTGCTCCGGGTGAGCGCGTCATCTCCTTAAACGCTACTGTATACGAGTTCAACCCATACGAGTTTGGTACATGGGATCCTACAACCTTTGGCTTCGTACCTACTGAGTATCTCGCCTCTAACTTCACCAACGGAACCATCAACTCCAAGGGTGAATGCGTTCGCGGCTTTGACCAGATCGGCTTTGTGATGGGAACATCCTCTTCACTGTTCAACCAGTTCCTTCTCAACAACATCACCCAGGTCGGCAAAGAGAATGATATCCCAGATATTGTCGTAAAAGCGATCGAAGGTGTCTTGGTTGGCTTGGATAAGGATGATGAGGATATCGCCCAGTATACACCCAACCCCTTCTTCGGATGGAACCCTACCGACAAGAGCGTCAATTCCAAGAACCACCAGTTGACTCTTGTCGATGGTGGAGAGGATCTGCAGAACATCCCTCTGCACCCATTGATCCAGCCCGTTCGTGGCGTTGATATCATTTTTGCCATTGATTCATCTGCCGATACGGACAACAACTGGCCCAACGGCACTGCTCTTCGAGCTACATATGACCGTGTTGGTTCCAGCATTGGCAACGGCACACAATTCCCCTCGGTCCCATCGGCCGAGACCTTCGTGAACGAAAAATTGAACCAGCGCCCCACGCTCTTTGGCTGTGACGCCAACAACTTCACTCTCTCAGACGGCGAAGTTCCACCTCCGCTGATCTTCTACATCCCCAACGCTCCCTACACCTACCACAGCAACGTCTCCACCTTCGACATGTCGTATACCACTACCGAGCGCGACAACATCATCCTCAATGCTCTCAATGGAGCGACCCAGGGCAACGCTACCATCGACAAGGAGTGGCCTACTTGCGTGGCGTGTGCGGTCATGAGCAGAAGCTGGTGGAAGGCGAATGAGACTGTCCCCGATGCTTGCAAGACCTGCTTCGATCGCTACTGCTGGGACGGAAAGTCCAACGACACTGCTGTCAAGAGCTACGAGCCCGAGTACATCATTGGAGGAAATGCGACGGCGGATGCGGCAGACAGCGCAGCTGGAGCCAGGCTTGGTCCAAGCTGGTTTGTCTCGGCCGGTGTCGGAGCTGCTGCTTTGTTTGCTCTCATGTGATAGTGGGAATTCATTTGTAATATTTGATAGATTTTGGTTGTCATGCCTGCTTAACTTCACCGGCTCTTGTGTAATAATTATGTAACAGCCTGTCTTCTATAATAGTGCCAGCCTATGGGTGACCTGGGCCTCTGCACTCATTTCCCTTCAATCAACGGAGCAAAGCCGTCTCTTCCACTGCCTGATCAACACTGCTGGCGGCTGAAGAATCGGCTTGAAGTTGCTGAGCGAGGTGACTTGGCAAGTATGTGGACGAATCTGGTCATCTGGTGGACAGGTCTATTTTTATGTTAACGCTACCTATTAACGTCTGCGATAGTGTCCTCACATTTTCAGCGAACCAAGAAGTTCAGTCAGCTGCGGCACGTCAGCCGGAATATCCTCCCACGTTATTAGCTTGTTTGTCTTTGCGTTGATCATGTTCGTGTAAATATCCGCCATCCTCCTACTATCCCAAACACCCTCCCGTCTCCCGAGACACCGTAGAAGCCTCACCGCCTCCCACTGCACGCTTGTGTCCTGACATGATATTATAACGTAGGATATTGGAGGGACGAGATTAGCCTGAAATGTAAAGATCTGGCCCTTGTCGCTTTGGGTCATCTTGATAATCTCTTCTGCCTTTTTCAATATCTCGATGCAATCGGCTGTTTCCAGGTCGTCGTCGATATGGTTGAGTTTGAAAGTGGCCTGCCATGTAGTCTCTTCGCACTCAAGTACTTTGAATCGAAACAGCTCTGACATTGAGGCCTTGGATGGATCAAATGTCTTTTTGAAAGCTTGATATCGTGCACTCCAATGATGGTAAAAGGCTTCCGAGACTAAGTCTTTATCTCGTCGATTGCATGAAACTCCACCATCGCCGCATAGGACGCCATCGTCTGAGCAGTCTGGGCAATTGGCGTACAGCTCTACATCGCAAAGGGTTTCGACTCGTGTCAATGCCGCAGCTGCAGCTTGTGCAGAAGTGAAGGGTTCGCCGGGTTCTTCTAGATCAATCGGGTCTTGCTTGTCAACCCATTCTGTAATCCCTGTGACAAGTTTGGAGGAATAGTTGTCCCCCACGTAGAAGAATAGATCAGAAGCCAGGCCGCATAATGAAGGGCCAATGTTTTCCATAAACTTCGCCAGGTCCCATCGATCGCAGGCGTTCAACAGAGAAAATGCCGCTTCCAAATGCCGCGTAACGTTCTTGTAACGCCCGTAAAGATTCTCCGTGCAAATAAATATTAAACAACAAGTTAGAATAACCTGAAAGTCTTTGTCAGGTGAGTTCATGTAATCTTGCATCACCCGGATTGCATTGTTGTACTGCTGGATAGATGCGATCTCGTAAGATTGGGCAAGGGATTGCGTTAATGAATCAGTCTGGGTCTGAAGCTTGAAAGCCTTGTGCGCCCCTCCCAACGCTCCAATAGCAGCCTTGACGGTTGTTGAAGTCTGGCTGAGTGGTAATGCATACGCGTGCCAGAAGTTCATTGCGTTGAGAGAGCTCGCCAGTTCTGATACTGTGTATGTTCGGAAGTGGTGGCAGAGATCCAACTCTATCGTCGAACCGAATGTCTCTGGTGATAGCGCTGCTGGGACAAGAAGCTTTGAGGCTGTCGCGAGGCGGCGAGACATGAGGTCGTACTGTTTTCTATGAAGGGCGAGAGATTTTGTCTTTGGTTTGCTTTCTGGGGGGGCAAGGTAGCCATCGCATGTCCGTTTGTCCTTTTCACATCTGAAACACGTGGGTTTTCGTTCATCGCATTTGAGATGTCGGATTCTAACTACGATCAGCAAGGTTTCACTTTGACGTATAGTAATAGGCTACAAACTTGCTACGTCAATTAGTAGGTAATAATAAATGTCTGAGTGATTGACTCACCAAGTTCTGCAGCCAGATCTCACCTTGGGCGCCCTCGCCCTCCTCCATTTCACCTTCTCACCAAAGTCTGACATTCTGGCGTGAGATGAGATCAAATCAGCTTCCAGGGACAACGATCCCCACGTGGTGATGAGCGGGCGTGCAAGGCCTAGTATATGATAATACAAGCACAGGCCCTTATTCCAGGGATGTCTCCTTACATGGCGTGAGTCATGAGGGATGTTGAGTTGAGTTGAGCAGGGAGAGAGAAGTGACAGATTCTTTGGCAGGGCCGGGGTTCTCCTTGATCGAGGCGATCTACGACGGAATAGGTAAAGGGGCTGTCGTTTGGCAGGTGGGGATGACCTTTGTCCACGCGGCCCCGCCCTAATCTTTGGTGAGCACTGCCTGTCTCACAGCAACCACCTTCTGAATCCGTTCGTCGAGGTAATGAGTTTATAGGGCTTAGATGGGGCTCTTCAGAGGTTATTTTATCCTTATGTCTGCCTTGCAAATCAAGGTTATTTGAACGAGGCTGCCGCTTCCGGCACTGGAAATTACCCACTGTGACTCGGAGTATCTTTCCGCCGCTTCATGTAACATTCGTAAAGGAGTTACTATAAATAGGCGTACCCTATACGTGCCTCGGCAAGTCCAAGATTGGGCAAAGTTATTTACTTGCCCTCCCTTTATTGAAACTCTATAAGGGTGTTGAATTATCCTAAGTTCAATAGATAAGATCTTTCTATCTAGTCCATGGTTCGGAGAAGTATTCTGCCCTGTGTACGTGGGGCTAAGATTAGACACCGAGAGAAGGATCTTCATCGCCTCTTCTTGGTAACAACCGCATAATCGTGATGACACAAACGAGTACACCAAGCTTACATTGGTTGTAGACGTAAATACTTGTGTCCAATAGCTTGGGGATCACGTCAGCTGATGGCCTACGACTTGGCTGATTGTAAGCAAGAAATCCACATAAATACACAAACTACAACCCAGGTTTCCCCTCTTGTAATGGAACCATCTTACAGCAATCGTCGAAAACGAACGCGATACATCAAGATTAATCACCGCAAGCATGACTTCGCAAGAAGAACTCAGAAAGGCTATCGAGAACACAACGAGGCAGTTCTTGGGTGCCTACAAAGACGCCGGCGAACAAAACAACCCAGCAATCATCAACCGTGACGTCACCGACTCTTGCAGAAGATACTTCAAGCCAGCCGGTGTCCTTGAGTTATTCGGGTCGCCCCCGGAAGATGGCTTAAGTAACGCCGACTATGAAGCCGCCATGGCGCTCGACCTCAAGAAATACGTAGT
Organism: Fusarium tupiense; assembly: GCA_013364945.1. Classification (NCBI taxonomy): domain Eukaryota; kingdom Fungi; phylum Ascomycota; class Sordariomycetes; order Hypocreales; family Nectriaceae; genus Fusarium; species Fusarium tupiense. The sequence goes on along the minus strand of JABEEO010000228.1, from coordinate 86,740 downwards.
CACCTACAGCGACATCTCTGACTTGACTATCGACACAGAGTCACGCAAATCAGCGGCAACGACTGTGACGGGCATGAAATACAAGAATGGCGAGGAGGATGTCATAGAACATTCGTGGGTCTTGGACTTTAATGAGGATGGGTCCAAGGTCACAAAGGTCATTGAGTTTTGCGATATGGACGGGTTAAGAAGGATGTTTGCCAAGGTGTACAGCGACAAGGAAGGCAGTGAGTAGCCTAGAAGCTAGAGTATATGTATGCGAGACAATTCCTGGATAACACGGCATGGTGTGTATACGTATTGGTCAGAGTTCGTAAAAGCCAATCTGTGAAGCCAACTTGCTTATCTAGCTTGAATTCTTCCTTGCCAAGCGCCACTATATCACAAGACCATGCTCGTGTAATATCGTCTACAGCCTAGAGCCCAACTAATAGATGTAACGAAACTGAGGGATCTCTCTATCGGTCTTGTCGCTGAGATTGATCCCTTCCAATGATCCCTCTATGGCATCTCCAGCATCGTCCCGCCTCTTGTTCTCCCAGATGAGATAGAACCGAAGTACAATGCAGAGAACAGCAGCAACGGCCAGGCAGATCATAATGGCTAGGAATCCCGACTTGTAGCCTGGGGCCTCGGAAGGGAAGAATAGATGAGGACCGACAATATTTCCAGCACAATATGCGATAAAGACCTAGGTTCAAGTCAGCGTGGTGAGGATAGGCATGTTAAATCCGGGATTAACATACCATTGCACTAACTGTCGTCTTCTTAGTAAAACCAGCAAAATTGCTAGATACCATAGCCATTGTCATGGGGAAATTGGCAGTAAAGGCAACACCGAGAGCACAACCCATGACGCGAGTCCACTTATTTGCTGGGTCAACCTCACGCACCATCACAGCCCCAACAATACTGACAACGACATTGAAGGTCATGAACAGGAGTCGTGTGTTTGGAAGATAAGTACTTCCAATGACAGAGATGAGAACAAAGACCAACTGAAAGACAGATGGTAGGATATTAATAAGGAGTGTCTTTAAGACAGAGAAGCCAAGGCCCTGGATAACAATAGCGTTGAACTGTAAAGCTGTGAGTCGCCATGCACAGCCACGAAAGGGCATGACTTACCGTGAGAAGTCCATTGTTAGGGATAATTGAAGCGAAATAAGCGATTGTGAGAAGCCAGGCGTTTGGATCGCAGAGTGCCTCCTTAACCTGCTCCCTCTTCCACTTGTCATTCTTGATCCCGGTCATGTTTGTCTCGACTCTAGCAATGGCTTGAGCTCTCTCATCCTTGGTCAAAAAACGAGCATTTGCAGGCGTATCGGGGAGAAAAAATAGAACCACGATGGAAACAGCTATTGTGAAAGCTCCAAAGCAGATGAATATGGCCTCGACGAAGTTAGCATAAGCAATTCGCCCCATGATCTTGTTGCCTTACCTTCCAAGGAGAAAATGTTTTGATTTCACCAAAGCCATAGCTGACGAGGCCACCGAGAATGCCCGCAGACGTATTTCCGAGGAACCAAGCACCTTGACGTAAAGGCTGCTCTGATCTCTTGTACCACATCGCCACAATCATAGACAGGCCTGGGGCAATCGCCGTCTCAGCGATGCCAAGAAAGAAACGAGTGGCAAGTAGATCTTTAGCGTTGTGGCAAAGCGCCGTGAACATTAGAATAGCTCCCCAGATAAACCTAAGAGTGACAGTTAGAGGTTGGTAGCGCTGAGTAGAGCGAACAAAGATGCTTACATGGTAACAGCGATGACCTTTGCAATGGGCAATCGAACGAGCAATACACCGGCAATGGGGTAGGTTGCGACGAGGTACCCAAAGTAGTAGATTGCAGATGCCCAACCATATTCTTCTCCCTTGAGGTGAAGATCTTGGCGAAGACCGAGGATAGCTGTATAGCTAAGTGCAGTCTTGTCTAGGAACTGGAAGAGGTAGGCAAATGCCATGATAGGAAGCAGACTGTTTATTCGTTAAGATCTCATCATGATAATAATATTTGCCATGGGTGCATACTGGAGGTCTGCTTTCCGCAGGATTCTTCGATCCTCCTCAGGTGTAAGTTCGCGGCCGAAGATGGCTCCATTGGCAACTGAGGCAAGGTCTGTTTTGTCGATCTCCTTGTCATCGAGCTTGATGTCAACGGTGCCTGATGCGTCCTTGATGGCCATTGTTACAGATTGATTGCCTAGCGTAGAAGCTAGACCTAGTATTAAGGTGGTTTGATATCGATGACTTGTTGAATGATGTAAGACGGAAAGGGGGGAAAGACACTTCTTAAGTGCTCCATATCGAACTTATCCCAGGGTGAGTTGGCGTTTACGAAGCATGGAGAAGTCGTTCGCAACAGAAACAACGGAATACTACACGAGCTATCAACATGGCTTGGGGAGCTGCGATGAACTAGCCACATTGGTTCTGATAGCCGACGAGAAAGTGCGGGGTAGCCGATGAGAGATCTGGGCTAATCCTTTGTTGATAGAGTTTTATCACTAAGCTTCAGGGGGAAATTGGGGAGGATCCGCAATACGAGACTGAGGGGCTTCTGACGGGATACTATCAACAAGAGATAAGGTAGGGGGGTGTACGTGGGTAGCGTGTGATCGATTAGGTACAAAATAGCGAGCTTACATGTTGCCTTCACAGATAGGCAAGTTCCCGATACAGCATGCCTCGGAAACAAGGTATACAGACACATGGTCAAGGAGATCGAATCTTGCAAGCATCTCTGTATTTCAGAATACCCAATCTTATTACTCCTTTAATGACCTTTACATTAGGCACAAGCATATCGAAGTGGCTTGATTTGAAAACACAGTCCGTAAATCTATGCTCGTTCTTAACTCTGGTTTCATTTTCGAAACCCTCTCCAAGAAGTCACCCGCGCGCGCAAAATGCTCTCCAAACTGAGCCAACCTCCTAAATCTCTCAAGAATCCACGAGACATGGAGCTCCTCATCAGTCTCTAATGCCACCATGAACAGCGGACGGGCAATCCGAACCATGGCCACGTCTCCTCCGTGTTGATAAGCTTGGAAAGCGAGATTCATGATATTACGGATTGTTTTGCTATTATCAAGTGCTATCGCTAGCGGAGGGTGCATGGTCCTGGCGATGCGGAGAAAGTCGAGCACCTCGGTATAGTATATAGGTACGATCCAGCGTATGGTTGGTACCATGGAGTGAGAGTTATCAGTGGCTGAAGTGAGCCGTGACGCAAAGGCAAGGATATTCATGTAGCTCTCACTCGTTTCCTCAATCGCTGTCTCAACCTTCCTGGAAGCTTCAGCTAGTGCCGAACCACCAATGGGCTGAAGGCTCGTCATCTCGGAGATAAGATACCGTAGCTGAACACTAGCCTCGAGCAGTTCATAGACCTGCTCATTCTCTAGATCATGCACCAGCTCTACTGCGGGGTAGTCATCGCCCCAGACCAAACGGTAGAGCGGTCCAGAATAAGCGTGGAGACTGGACAGTCTCTTGATTGGGCCAGTCGGCAAACTGCTCTTGTCGTTACCTTCTGGCAAGTTCTTGCAGAGAACCTTGGTGACCTGCCCGCCCAGTCCAAAAGATGCGGCGGCAGCATCCATCCCGCAAATTCTTGTTATAAGCCGAGCGCAAAATTGAGATAAATGCCGAGGACTTCCTGATTCAGCTGTCGTCATTAAAGGTACTGACTGGCTGGCATCTCTGGCTCGTTGTAGGATATCAGCATAGTGATGCTTGAAGATAAGTGCTGCTCCGTTCAGGTGACTGGCAAGTCCCTTGCATCTGGTGTCGCCATGGAGTTGTTCATACATAATCATGAGGACCAAACCGCTCGTCAGTGAATCGAGATTGGCTGACTCGGCTGCTTCGTTATCGTCCAATATGGTGTGTAGTTCTCGCAATGCCTCAGAATAGTGCTTGAGCCCAAGTGTTCGGTATTTTGAGTGCCCATCTTCCGTCGATACGCAGTACTGTCTCTCATGCCATTGGTGCCTGTAATCAATACCACAGCCTCCAATCGCAAGGATCATATGTAACACAAGAGGTTCATGCGTAGCAAGGCGTAGCATAATCGCAAATGCAGAGTACTGTGGCTTCTTCATGATGTATAGCGACGTGAATGACTCCCGAAAGTACTGTATTGCTTCGATCTCTTCACTGCCGAGTTCCATCCCGTAAGTGCCCCATAAGAGAGGCGTGCTCAATGAGGGGGATACTGAATAGGATATCCCCTCACTTTCAGGCCGAGGACTGCCACAAAGAGACTTGTATGGTGCACCTTTGCGAGGCTTCGGCTCAACGCAAGAGAAGTCTAGGCTTGAATGGATAAACGTTCCAGCTGGAGACACTTTGGGAAAGGTACTGAGCCGGGGTGTATAATCGCAGCTGAGCTTGAGGCGCAGGCATCTTCGGCAAACAGGACGTATCTCGTCACATTTGACCTTCTTGGTTCGGCATGTCCAGCAGCCCCTCCGGGATCTCGGAGCTGATCGACCTAGTGGCGTTGGTGATGTTGCATTAGAGGGAGATAAAGACATTATTACTTCCGCTCTTGGCATGATAGCCGACAGCCGACGATGACGACCAAATAAGCAATATCGAACGAGATAAGAGGAATCGTAAGATGAACAAACAAGTCAGGGGATCTGTGATTGAAGTTGCAGAGTGAGGGGATCCGTACTTATGAGATTGGTCGGCAATTTCAGTGGAGCCCGCTATCTTTCGTCGGCTACACGTCCAGAAAGGGTTTGGGTCCTTACCCCAGGTCTGGGGATCGCCTTCGCTAAACTGATAACAGCTGGGGGTTGATTTAGGTGGCTTTGCTTCACTTGCCTACCAACACATGAGCCGTAGCGGTATCGGTAACCCACTGGCATCGCGCACACCAGGTCGAGGTAATCAAGGCTGCCCCGGAGCATATCAATGCGGAAATGGTATATAATAATGTATGTCAGGTGCGAAACACCCGACGGTGTACTGTAGCTTTGAACATACCTATCCCTCCTCGAACAAAATGATGGTCATTGATTCAACTTCCTCCCGAACCGCACCAACACATTACGATGCAGTGCCTCTCGAGAAGGTAGATATCATCGACCGATCCAGCTCAATCATCGCTTCGACGCTCGATGCCCTCAATCCCACCTTTCAAGAAGTCAACCTCAGCATTCACTCCCATCCCGAACTCGCATACCAAGAAGTCTTTGCACACGACAAACTGGCCGACTTCCTCGAACATCATGGCTTCCAAGTCAAGCGCCACGCATGGGGTCTCGATACAGCCTTTGAAGCAACCTTCGGCTCTGGAGGTCGTCAAGTCGTCTTCTGCGCTGAATACGATGCACTTCCAGGCATTGGCCATGGCTGCGGCCATAACCTCATCGCTACATCCTCTCTTGCGGCCTTTGTCAGCGCCGCCCGCGCTCTGCAGATGACCAAGCTTCCTGGGCGCTTGCGCATCATCGGAACGCCTGCTGAAGAAGGCGGTGGTGGCAAGATCAAGCTGCTCGAGGCTGGTGCTTTCGATCCTCCCCAGGATATCGCTGCAGCGTTGATGTCGCATCCGACAACCTCGGGACCAAGCTCTGATGGTCTGGTGTACGATGGAATAGCTGGGACGAGAAGCATTGCTGCGTACAAGACTAAGGTCATCTTCAAGGGTCGAGCGTCGCATGCGGGCGCGGAACCATGGAATGGAATCAACGCGTTAGATGCTGCCGTTGCTGCATACGTTAACGTTTCCATGTTGCGACAGCAAATCAGACCAGATGAGAGAGTGCACGGTGTATTCGAAGATGGCGGCACAGTCCCCAATATTATCCCCCAGTATACTCGAATGAATTGGTGCATTCGCAGTCCTACGCTGGCTGGATGCCAAGCCCTCGTCAAGCGTGTGCATGCTTGCTTTGAAGCAGGCGCTACAGCAGCGACTTGCAAGGTCGAATATGAAACGTGAGCTTCACCGCTTCTATCTCGTATTACACTACTGATATTTAAAACCTAGAGCACCATTATACAACGACCTTCTAGTCAACAACACCCTTTCAAACACCTATGTCGAGGAAATGGCCAAGTTAGGGCTGAAGATAAAGCCACAAGAGAACATCACAGCTTCGACGGACATGGGTAACGTTTCTTATCATATTCCGGGGTTCCATGGTGGATTTGCCATTCCAACTACTCCAGAGGCATCTATACACCATCCAGACTTTGCAACATGTGCTGGAACAGAGGGTGCTCATAAAGCAGCGATGAATTGTGCCAGAGGGCTTGCGATGACAGCAATCAAGGTGTTGGCAGATGAAGAACTGTCACGACGTGTCAGAAATGACTTTGAAAGGGCTACATAGAGAACCACTGGTATTTGCACTCTTTAAACATGTCTAACATAACTTCATTTCAAGAAAGTCTTTCCATCAGTAAGGTAGTTTACCTTATTATTACAGTACACTTCTAAACGAGAATAAGGCCAAATTGGCGTGATTCATGATACATGACTGGCGGGTCGTTTCATTAAACAGTGTTGATCTCACGATTATTGCTTCGTCGCAGCAGTTCGTATTGCGCTTGGGCATTTCCCCCTGAGTTGCCTCGGCTCGGAAGTCGGCATGTCTAAACTAGCCCTATGTTCCAGACTGACACTTATTCGCCCTATCACCGACTGGCACGCGTTTGACGATCAACGTGACTCGATGGATGATCTATAAATGGAATGAAGGTTCCGGTTGCCCAAGGGATGACTCGGTTGGGAATTAAGCTCTCAACTGTATCAGAAATCTTATTTGTAGTTTAACTGTTTTGTAAATACTAATCTTTCTCGACGCTGTAGATCAACTGTGTAGCTTTCCCGTCTATGATTGTAACTACAGCTCAAAATAAGACATCCCTCCATTCTCAGGATTTATTTCGACGTAACTGTACCTCCAGGTCCAGGGAGATCATGACACTTGGCTGGGCGTTCCTGAGACACTGCATATTAGTGGCTAACGCCACAAAGCCTACAGCCCTCCCTTTGTTATTCTTGCCCCGTGATTGGCTGAATGGCTCATCTCCTTGAGCTAAAGGAATGCATCTTGCTTAGCCACTTCGTATCAATACGAACAAGATCTATACGACAAAAGGACCTTGGTGACTGAGAATGCGAGGGAGGAATTATGATGACACGGATGTTTATTTTAAATTACCTACACGAGAGACACTAACAATGAGACACGGCGCGTTCTTTTATAAGTACCCTATAAACCTGCCAAGTACTCCCTCTCTTCACTCTCACCACAATCCCTTTCAAGCACGCAAACACAATCGTTCCTTTATCAAAATGGTTTCCAACACTCGTTCCGTCTTCTTCGGCCTGATTCTCAGCGCCGCACAGCTCTCGAGCGCTTCACCAGCCGCTTCGGCCGACACAGCCTTCTCATCTCCCATCTACCCAACTGCCACTGACTCCGTCCCTGCTCGTCCCTCCTCCACCGACGCGTGCCTTGCAAAGTGTAACGCTGCCCACGACAAGTGCAACACTGCGCCTGACGCCAACCACGCAACTTGCGGTGCTGAGTATGCCGAGTGTATTGGCTACAACCCTTATGGCGGCGCATCGTATGTTGAGCCTACTGCTTGCTCCCACTCTTCCAAGCCTACTGCCACTGAGACAGCCAAGGCCGATGACTGTGTCATGAAGTGTGACAAGGCTCACGATGCTTGCAACGGAGCACCTGATGCCAACCATGCCACCTGCGCTGCTGAGTATGCTCAGTGTCTTGGCTACAATCCTTATGGCGGTGCATCGTTCGTTACCCCTACCGCCTGCTCTCACTCCGCAAAGCCCACTGCCACCGAGACAGCCAAGGCTGGTGACTGCCTCGAGAAGTGCAACAAGGCTCATGACGCTTGCAACGTCGCCCCTGATGCCAACCACGCTACTTGCGCTGCTGAGTATGCCGAGTGTATTGGCTATAACCCTTATGGCGGCGCATCGTACGTTGAGCCCACGGCTTGTGCTGCCCGTACCACTATGGCTTCTGCCACTGGCATGGAGACCTCTAAGCCTACTGGCACTGAATCTTCCAAGCCCGCCAAGACCTCGGAGCCTGTTGTTGTTGTCAACGGAGCTGGAAGCCTGTCGGGCAAGGTCGCTGGCTTCGCTGGTGCCATTGGTGCCGCTGTTGTTGCCCTTCTCTAAGTTCTGATTGCCTTTTTTGAACTCATTAGTACCGTGCATGACCATTTCATAATTGGGGCCTATCTTGTTCGAGCCATGGCCAAGCTGGAGTAGTTGTGTACAGCCATGTCGAGGAGATACTACCTGGCTCTATGTCAGACGGAGGAAAGTCTTTAATATTAGCTTAGACAGTTATAAACCTAATTCAATTTTTATTTGCTTGTATCGTTACTCCCTTGATACCATCCGAACCTTGTGTATTCGAGAAAACAAACGGCATTGAGCAATCCTTTCGAGGCGATAAGGCCTATTGTTTTACCTTGAATAACAGGGTGAATGTCATGGAACTAGCAAAGGACAAATAGTATCAGAAATGGTTGACAAAAATTGCTCCTTGTACAGCTAGTGCAATCTTCCAACATAACCTGTGTATGTTTCGAAGTCAACAGTTTGCGGTTATTGGACCTTCGCATCCAGGCTGCTGGAGCCCTCCAATGCGAGCAACCCCAGAACGGCAATAATAAACGAGCAACATGCTATCTGACTGACTATGTAAGATAGCATGCTCATGCTGTATGCTAACGTCTTTGATTGGCATATTGTTCAACCTCCATCAAATTACCCTACATTGACTCGGAACGCGGAACGCCTCAAGGCGATAATTCCGAGGTGGGTCTCATCTTGTCAAAAGAAGGGCGGAGACTGGCTGTCCATCACAAATGTGGCGACATTCTCATGCTATTTTCTGGAGAGAGAGTTCAAACAGACTTTTCCTGAAGCGGAATTTCCATACGGTGACTGGATCCGATCATGCTCCCCCACCTTTCATGGCAATATCGGAAACAAGCGCGATATTTGACAGTCTCTGCTGGATGATATATAAATGCAACAACATACAGACATAACGAACGCTTGACATTCAATTCCAAGACAACACTTTATACACACAAAATTCAGCACCATGGACTCTGCAGAGTTTCGCGAGGCAGCTCGTACAGCCATTGACGAGAGTAAGTTTACTAGTACTGAAATAATGACCATTGGAGTTAACCATGTACAGTCACTGACTATTACGACAATGTCTCCTCGCAGCGTGTCGTATCCGATGTGAAGCCAGGCTACCTCCGTCCTCTGCTCCCTTCTTCAGCTCCCCTTGAAGGAGAATCCTGGAGCGACATCCATGCTGACATCGAGTCCAAAATCCTTCCCGGAATCACCCATTGGGCCAACCCCCGGTTCATGGCCTTTTTTCCTTGCTCAAGCAGTTACCCTGCTGCTCTAGCTGAGATGTACTCGAATACCTTCAACGGCGCCCATTTCAACTGGATCTGCAGCCCAGCAGTTACAGAGCTGGAAACCATTGTCATGGACTGGCTCGCTAAAGCTCTCGGTCTCCCGGAATGCTATTTGAGCGGCGGTAGCACCCATGGCGGAGGCGTCATTCACGGCAGTGCTAGCGAGGCTATCCTCACTGTTATGTGTGCTGCTCGCGACAAGTATCTCGCTGCTGTCACCAAGGACATGGATGAAGATGCTGTCTGGACTGTACGAAGCAAACTCGTCGCTTTGGGAAGTGCTGGGTCCCACTCGAGTACCAAGAAGGCTGCTCAGGTTCTCGGTGTTCGCTTCGTCGCTATCCCTGTCACTGAAGAAGACGGTTTCGCTATGACTGGTCGTGCTGTCGCCAAGACGGTAGCTGAGTTGCGGGCCCGCGGGCTGGAGCCTTTTTACCTGACTGCTACGATGGGCACGACTGATGTATGTGCGGTTGATGACTTTGCCGGCATCGTTGAGGCGTTGTCCCCTACAGCTGGAACAGAGAAGGATATCTGGGTCCACGTCGATGCTGCGTATGCAGGATCTGCTCTTCTTCTCGAGGAGAATCAGCCTTTGACTACACCGATGGCCGACTTTCATTCTTTCAACTTCAACCCGCACAAATGGATGCTCACTACCTTTGACTGCTCCGCTGTTTGGGTCCGATCCCGAGCCTGGCTTATCCAGTCCCTGAGCATCAAGCCGCCGTACCTCCGTAACCAGTTCTCTGATAATGAACTGGTCACTGATTATCGTGATTGGCAAATTCCTCTTGGACGTCGCTTCCGATCTCTGAAGCTATGGTTCGTTCTTCGCAGCTACGGTATCCGAGGACTGCAAGCGCACATTCGAAATGGAGTTACGCTCGGTGAATCCCTGCAGAACAAGCTGGCAAGTCGACCTGATCTATTCACCATCTTCACCTCTGCGCGCTTTGGCCTGGTGACTTTCCGTGTCAAGGGAGCTGATGAAGCAGAGATCAATGCTCGAACGGAGGACCTTTACGAATGGGTCAACAGAACCGGGGAGTTTTACCTTACCAGCACCGTTGTCAATGAAAAGTTTGCGATTCGTGTATGTACAGGCGTTGAGAGGGTCCGAGAGGAGCATGTCCAGCGGATCTTTGATGTTTTGGTAGAGAGGACAGAGGCAGACCTGGGCAAAACTACCAAGCAGTGAAGGATTGTATAAGGATAGAATGAACCAAGAGAGGCAGCATATGACAACAAAGAATTGCCGTTAAATACAAAACGTGAACAGTACCAGAAAGTTGTGACTGTGAGAGTCCTGTCACACTGTTTGACGATTTGCGATGAAGTGGTCCGAAGGATCATGCTTTTCCTTAATCTTCACCCACAGAGCCTATCTTATCGTCTCTCATAGGAACGTCAACTATAGCTTGTCATGCCACTTTGACAGCCCTTCCGAGCTAGACACCACTTTTGTGGTAAGCCTACATCAAGAATTCTCGATAAGGCTGAACAAGCCGGGAATAGTGAAGACACAAAGATCACTTGCTACGTAAATCTGACCCTCGACATGTCATTACCTTCTTGCATGATAAACAGCCCATTATCTCTTTCATACTGCAGAGGTAATTACTGGTCATGAGGCCTCCTACGACTCACATATCCGCTGACCAAGGCCATTTCCAGCCACAAGCCTGATACTGCCAGTCATATCATTAGGCAACAAGGTTAGTTGACCCAAGTCGCTGGAAAGGCCCCGAACTCAATTTAAAGTTGCAATTTTATGCAATGCGACTCCGCGGGGCGCGCGCATGAAAGCCCCAATATTTTAATACCTTTCATTGAACTCTAGAGAAGCCCCGCGGTCATGCATCTGATGGTCCTACACATGCGATGAAAAGGGGGCTGTCGTCGTGATGTGACAGCTAAGCCACGTACGTGGCTGTCCACTGACGATGTGATCTGGACCAGGTCCATCCATCAGCTTCTCGTTTGCCTCACCCCTCTACACGTTTTAATTGGCCATCCCGTATTTGTCGAGCCACTCTTTTCCGCGGACGCGTTTGAGTTTTCGGTTATTTCTGTCTTTGGAACTAGCCGAAAATTACAGGAGCGAGCCGTGACCACGTAATTCGTGCCGCTTATCCGAGTAAATTAACAGAGCGACAGGGGATGAAATTAATGTGCCCGTTCTAGGCATTGAAAATTGAAACTTGTATTTTTTGAGAAAAGCAGTCGCTGAGTGTTGTATTATAATAGCTTACGGTAAAGAGTCGTGGTTGTTCGTGATAGCACGCAATTAAATGTGTATATGCCGGCGATGACCCCAATGATTCCTAGACTGAACCATGTCCATGGCCTGTCGCCGAGCCACTTGAGGACCTGAGCGTCGCTCTGATGCCAGGTCGCAGTTTCGAAATCTACCATGTAATGGTCTAGCACCGCGGGGTCCATGATGTGTATGGCAGGCGATGGTAGAATTGACTGGCCGAGCAGATATTGCTGCACCGCCAATGTTAAGAAGAGAGGCCCTGTAGACAGCATGATAGCTGCGTAGGGTTGAAGACGGGCCCAGAGTCGGGTTGCTTGGTGAGAGCTGGCCAGCCTTGATACTGCTGATGCGAAAGCTGGGTGCCTTGCGGTCGAGATCAAAAAATCATTCGTGATACCGGTCGGTAATGTCGATTTGAATAAGGCATGGTCCTTGCCTGGTAGTGATTCGATCTGATCCACGGGGAAGGACGAGTTGCAATATGTGTCCATATCCATATAAATTCCGCCAAAATGATACAGCACGAAATAGCGTATGGCATCTGCGCGCTGAATTGGAAAAGGATAATTGTCCCAAGTGTCGAGATACCACGGAAATTCCTCCTTAAGAAATTCTCGCGCCCCCTCATCAGTCCAGAGCTTATATTCAAAGTCAGAATACGCTTCTTTGCAGCTCTGCTGCGACGTTGCCCAGATTTCCGGGATCGAGCTGTTCGGTGCTGTCTGGTGCAAGATCCGCGGTATCTTCTTCCCATCTGGCCTTTGAAATGCGTCTGGTTGTGCTGCATGGTCGACAGAAAAGTTGATTGCGAATAGTTCGTTATTCCGTATGAGGAGGGTGATGAGCGGGCGGATGGAATGAATTAACACGCCGAGAATAATTAGGTTGCTCAGGATTAGATAGACTGTGAGTTTCCTGAACCTCGGGAATTTAAATCGTTTGGGGACGCATCGTTTGTAAGTTGGCGACTCTAACTCAATGTGCTCCTCGTCGTAAAGTCGTTCATATTTCCCAAAGCGCGCGCGCAAGTGTTGAATGATATTTTGTAGTGCCATTGTCCCAAAACATTCCCCAGCGCAGGCGTTGAGAAAAATCTGGTCCGTCTCCGGTATTTGTACGTCGCGTGCGTAAAGTTTCGGGTAAAAACACTAATAAAAAAAACTCCTTCTACCTTGCCCGCCTTATATAGATAGCAATTAAATTTAAATTCATTGAAGTGGGCAACGGCCGGTAAATAAAAAGACGCGTCGTCATCTGCAGCCCCCTGCGCCAACTCAACTCAGCCTCGAGGCTTTTTTGTTCTCGACTCACCTGTGATTGGCGGCAGCGGGACCGTATGATGTTCCTAAACGACCGCCACGTGCTAAGGGTGACAGTGATGACCCGAGCCATTTTTTGTTGGTGCTGATCGTCTGTGTCCCGCGGGCGTCCCCTGAATCAGGCATGGGTGCGGCAGAAACGGCATTCGTTGATGGTTGAGTGGCTATTCCTGTTCTGGGGTGGTGTAATTTGGGGGATACGAATAAACACGTTGGGTGGCTCATTGGGGCTGGGATACACGGATGAGCCTGTCTCATTCAACGTCAGCTATAAATACGCCAGGCAGACACGGTCGGTCAGGTTTCATGTTCTGTACGGAGTACGGAGTACGGAGTAGTGATCAATACATACGGAGTAATAAATCGAACGACCTTCAGCATTGGAGCTAACCCTTATCAAGATTCGTGGCTGAAGCTTACCCTCAGCCCTGAAATAATCCACGATGCCATGTTTCAGCGACATTTTAGCATGGTCCTAACAAATTCTTCGTTAATGTCTCGTTCAGTAAACGACTTTCGCTTTCGCTAAATGGCATGTCGTTCATTCTCGTTCACAGATCATGGGAGCTTCCTCGTTGCGTTGAATGGCTCAGACTTTAGCTAACGGAACCCCGCGGCAACCCGCGGGATCTCGGCTCCCGAAGCCCAAAAGCAAGGGTTCATCAGCTCAGATTCCTAATCTACGCCATTGCCCGACACTGATAAGGTTAACCCGACTCAAGAAGACCAGGACGTGAACCACGTAAAATGACTAAGCGCTATTTCAACAACTCGTCTCGTCATCAAGACCACTGTGTTTCTCCACAAGTATGATCGTAGACAGCAACGAGAGCAGGAAAGTGTATTTTCCACTCTGTGGAATCGTGTGCATTTCTCTTGTGCGGGTGCTCGAAGCTTATTTCGGCCCCTCGCCAGCTTTATATCTACCGTAGAGTAAGTCCCAGAAAGCATTGAAAGCCTTACTATCACGGCGTGCCTGGGCCGGTCTTCACTTCCGCGCTGTAGCTAAAAGGCTTCCCTGATCTCACTCTTCACCAACAAGATGCCTTTGCTCGGCATACCCTCTTTATCCAGCAACCTCAAGAAGCGATATCCAAGCCTCAACCTATCCAAACGAACACAAGCCCAAGCTGCCATGACATCGGACCCAGGTACATCATTCATGACCCTGAATGATAGGAAAGCCAGTTCCGGAACAACGCCCTCGACGTTGAGGAACTCAATCGTCTCACTTCCAAAGTCTGGATTGGTCCCTTTACCTTTACCTGTTTCGCCACTGTACCCAATCTGCTTGACTTCCTCGGCCGTAGCATTCTCATCTACCATCGCTGAGAGGGCATCTGGCTCTGTGTGAAGGCCAATTTTGACATAAGGAATGAACTTGGCGGGATCATCATGGCGGTTGAGTAAAGGGAGGTTCTGTGCTGCGATGATTGTGATAGTAACCCTTTCCAACGTCTTACTGGGGATTTGAGACTCTTCAATGCTCTGTTGCTCGCTCGGGTCATGCCGATATCCCTCAGGCTTGAGAACATACCCATCTGAGCCCATAAACATGCCTTCATTGAGCACCATCCCCAGATCCCATGATTGCCAGTTGAGAGCCACGACCTGAACACCAGCTCGCCAGAAGATGACGGGATCGTAGTTGGACGAGTCAAATCGCATACCATGAGGATAAGTCCGCATGAGAAACTGTCTGTTATGGGAGAACAGAGCCTTTGGCATGTATCTCTGAATCGCAAAGGCTGCATTCTCCGAGAGTGAGAAAATATGATTCGGCATCGACGCTTCGGGCTCCTCAAGTGACTTGAAACTAATCCCTCGAGTATAAATACCAAGGCGGCTAAGTCGAGGAATGATCTTGGGTGGCCTGACCTTCTTGACCTTCTTCTCGTCCCCCTCCACAACAACCTCAAGCAAGCTCTCGTCATCCGTGCTATCAGTATCCTTGCCCTTTCCCTTGCCGTCCTCCGGAACATATTTGACCTTGATCAGAATCTTGTTCCTCAACTCGTAAGGAGATGGTAGACAATCGGATTCGAACTCGGGTGCAGGGAGAAGATAGTCAGCCCAAACCTCCTCCATGATGTTGACCATGGCCCCTTGCTGTAGCGGAGAGCAGTGAACTTCCAAACTGACTAAGTGGAAGATCAGACGTGGAGAACGCGTACTCTTTTACGGTTTCGCATACGTCGCGGAAGAGAACCTCTTTAGTAAGAGTGAAGCCGTGAAGAACTCGTGGCTCGGCATCGATAACATCCAAGAGTCTGTCATCAACTGTTTTTCCATCAGGATCAACGGGTTCAAACTTATTCATAGCCCAACGCCCAATCTTGATCATGGCACGATCTGCAAAGCCTATTTTCCTAGGCACAGCTTCCCGAGAAGTATCCTTCATTTCCCCATTAACTTCATCGTCTGAGCCGAATCCTGGCTTCCACTGCTCTTTGCCATCCCAGGCATCGATCTCGATGCATCGACATCCACGTAGCAAGGCGTCCTTGTACGCTTCAGTACTTGAGTCGCTGGAAAGTTGGTTTCCAGTAAGATAAATGTTGTGGCTTGAGCTGATGAAGTGGTTGTTCAGTGGCCAGGTCAAGTCTTGAGGAGCTGCCATTTCGAGAATGTTGCCGCATGGTGATGTGAGATACTTGATGAGTTCAGGCAGGTTCAGCTCATCTTGGTCGACAAGGTAACTGGCCAGACCTTCCGGGTTTTCGACTTGGACGTGGTGCATGAAGAGACCAATTTGGTCTCGATGCCAGGTGCCGTTTGGCCCGGCATATTTGTTGAATAATTGAGTGAAATGACTGAGAAAGGACTCTTCCAGATTCTCCTCTATGCTGTTACGTTGACCAGTCGGATGCCCGCTGCCAGCCCTATATCTGGCGAGCGGGAAGTCTTTAGTCACTGACTCAACAGACATATCGATATCATATACAAACGAAAGAAGATAACTTTGAGTCTTTATGAAACACGGTTCATGAGCTGAGACTTTATACCAGCAACCAAGACATAGACTCGTTCTTATTTCACGCCATCTAATCGAGACTCAATGTTTCGTGCTCGCCATTGTAAATGCGGAAACAAGACCGTGACATCTGTGGACCAATTTGTTGTCAAGCTCATGAGACATTATGCTTGGCAAACAAATAATTGTTCAAGTCGGTTGTTCGGCATTGGGGTTTGCCTTGGCTCGCGCCTTGACTCTATACCAATATGTGCTTTTTTACGGACCAACGAATCAAAGTGCGTGTTTCGACTCCATCTGCTACTCAGCACCAAACTCAGTGGACGGCATCTAATTTTCACCGAGATATAGCTTGCGGTTATTATTCTCTTGGCCAGAGGTATGGTTATTCGGGCCAGAGGTAGCCAATCAGGTTATGTCGTGTCACATTGGAGAAATATTGTGAAGTCCATCTTGGTTCCAAGATTGTGGATCCACCCTGCAGGGCTGGAGGAGGCAGCTAATTCTCTAAGCTGTCTTGATGGAAATCAGAGAATACTCGTCAGCGTAGCACTAAAATAAATAAATAAAAACGAAAATTACTATTTATTGTATTTTATAAGCATCAATTGGATTATTGCGACCCCAATTTGGTGACTTGTTATGAAGCGTTTATGTGAAACATCGTAACCAAGCCAATCATCAACGAGCCACGTATCAATTTTCGTATCGTGACCCATCTCACAGCCATCAACAACAATAACAACAGGAGCATCATCTTCAGGTCTCACTCACCATCATGCCCGAGTCTTCAAAGAAAATTGCCTTCTACGACATCGCGGCCCGCCCGCCGGTGGAAAAGAACTGCTTCTCCCCGAATCCCTGGAAGAGCAGATTCGCTCTCAACTTCAAGGGCGTTCCCTACTCGACGTCATGGGTAGCCCTGCCAGACATCACCAAAGTCCGCACTGGCCTCAACGTCCCCGCCTGTCGCAAATTCAACGACGGCAAAGACTTTTACACTCTGCCCATCATTCAAGACCCCTCAACTGGATCTGTAATCGGCGACTCCTTCGACATCGCTATTTACCTACAGAAGACCTACCCAAGCTCTGGTGGAGGCGATCTCTTCCCCACTCAGACGCTCGACTTTGACTTTGAGCATCCCTACATCCTCGTGCCTCTCTCCGAGTGGCGCGACAAGGAAAACCCCGAGTACGCCAAGTTTAACCTAAACATCGACGCGGCGTTTACTGCACACGTTCAACTGGGCGTCCAGGGAATGCCATTCGATCCAGCGTCTGAGGAGGAGAGCAAGGCTGAGTTTGTGCGACGTGCGGGGGTCAAACAGTGGGACGACTTTGCGCTAGTTGGCGAGGCGAGGGACAAGGTGATGCAGTCTCTGAGAGAAATGCTCGGTAATCTTGCGAAATTGTTCACGAGGGATATGAGTGGTCCGTTTTTGCTTGGGAAGAAGGTTAGCTATGCGGATATGCTTGTTGGAGCCTGGTTGAGGATGCTGCATGCTACTCTGCCTGGGGAGGAATGGGCTCAGATTGCGGGCTGGCATGATGGGACCTTTGGGAAGCTGCATGAGGCTCTGGATGCTTTTGCAGAGGTGAAATAGATCTGATACAGTTTGAGGCCCTATCAAATGAACTTGTCTCCGCCCCGCGGGCCCCGATACCCCACATATTGAGTGCAGCCCCTCGGGTATCAATCTTGAATGTAACCCAAAGCACTATATCTTTCTTGCATCGTTGGGACCGATCTAAAGACATTTCCATCAGACTCAAAACGTAGACTGTAACGCTCAGAAACGCACCATGGCGCTGCTATCATGGTGTCACGTCGCGTGGCACGTCTGCGTCTTGATCTGTCGCATCCTTCTACTTGTCCCATCAGCTCTCTACTATATCATCCCCAGCAATCGCCCCCATGAGAACTGGACTCTACACCAAACATTGGGTCGCAAGCTCATGTTTAACCTTATGCAATTCTACACAAGTATTCGCCTCATAACCCGGATGCCAACGGAGCGCAAGGATCTGGGATCGCGGTTTATATCCATTCCGCCAGCATCGGGCCGAGATGTCTACCGTGGACCCTTGGAAGATGAGGTTATACAACCGGGCACAGTTCGGGCCGTATGGTACCCTGAAGTTCATGACTCGCCTTCACTATCCAACATGGAATCAGGAGAGTATCTTCTTCTCCACTTCCATGGCGGCGGTTATGTTCTCGGAAGCCCTCTGCCGCTTGACAGCGGATACTTCGCCGGCGTTTTCTCAAGATACATCACTCCAAAGGTCCTGTTTGCTGGGTACAGATTGACATGTGTGCCAGAGGGGCGTTTCCCGGCGGCCCTACAAGATGCCGTCTCCGCTTATCTACATGTCTTATCCCTGGGAGTTTCAGCAGAAAATGTCATCGTCAGTGGTGACAGCGCAGGTGGCCATCTCGTCATCTCCCTACTGAGATATATCAGCGAGTACCTGCCCGACACTCCAAGCCCCAAGGCTGCTTTGCTCTGGTCTCCATGGATCGATATTCCGGCGGCGACACCAGCGCATCACGTTCGACAGCGAAAGAACTACAGCACAGATTATCTACCAGCCGACTTTGCCGAATGGGCAACCGAGTCTTTTTCCCCGGAAGGCATCGTGGATAGGGACGGGCCGTATGTCACTTTAAAGGGCAAACCGTTCAGAACCAGGACGAAGCTCTGGGCCCACGTCGGAGTTGCAGAACTTCTCTACGATGAGGTTGTTGAATGGGTTCAGGATATGAGAGAGGCTGGCAACGACGTGACTATGCGGATTGAACATGGCGCGCCGCATGATATTGTTGAGAGCGGCCATATCAACGGGTTTCGAAAGGAGGGGGAGCAAGCGGCCAAAGCTGCGGCGGAATGGCTGTGACATGCCACATCGCTAAACACAGTCTGAGCTCCAATTGATACCACGTCTTGTTCGTCAAACAGCTGCATGTGATTTGGAACTTCTAGCATAGACGCATTAAACTCGTACTGACTATCCTACATCCGTGGTTCGTAGCTCGACATTGCCTCCTTTATCGAGGAACTTCACCTTCAGTCGGCGCATTGACAGAATGAGCATCCGCCGAATGAGCATCGGTTGTCTTTGCCGCATCGTGCCGCAGTATGCTTTCCTGTGAGTCAAGCTCTGCGGCGCCAGACCCAAGATACTTCACGTTCGTCATATTCCCTCGGTCATCGCTTCGCAGTTTCCTACTGTCGCTGAGCTCAATATTTGGGCCGGTTCGGGAGTTGCCGTAGTTCTGGTATCCAGACGAGTTATAGTTTTTGTATCCAGGGGAGGATCCGAAGGCTCGGCGACCTAAGAGGGCGTCTACGAGGGGTTGGAGGACTGGGATGCAGCAGGCGATGATGATGGTGCTCGCTTCGATACTAGGAGGCTTGAGGTCAGTGGTCGTTCGTATACCTGCACATGTTACGTTACTTACACAGTCCAGATCACAAGGTCGGAGGTCTCATCTATCAGTTATTAGCACAAGGACGTGAAGCAGGCCAAATATTGCATACAAGAGAAGTCTTTACTTGCGAGCGATGGCAGGCGCGTGCACTTGTAAATGGCTACAATAGTAGCGCTAGAGATGGAGGTTAGCATATTTCCTGATCAACGAGACAACGCGACACCAACATTGAACCGATGCCCAATGCAAACGACAAGGCAATTTTCTTCCGTTTGTTCATTTGTAGATGGAACAGAACCACGGCGGGATATACCGCAAGATACAAGTCCGTAAATGCAGACAAGGCTAGTCAAATGTCAGCAAGGCGTTCAAGACATCAACGCAATCGACTTACCGCCAGCAAAAATGGCAAAGTTGACAAGAACATAAGGACTCCAACACTTCTTATCAGTGATCGAGAATGTCCATTGAGACTCGACAGGCGAGCATTGAGCAAAGAGAATGATGATACATCCAAGCAAACCCATCATGCAACATCCAGCCAGCACCCAAAGAAATATCTTGTGTAATCGTCCGGGATTCATAAGTCGTGTAATGAGCGCGACGACGGCGAGCTTGGGAAACCCAAAGGCCATGACGCCAAAAGGGAACCCCAAGATGGTGTATAGAATGACATTCTGCTGTTGTGTCACGTTTAGAAGATCAAAGTGTCTGCCATTACCGTTCTTAACAGCCACAACTGTAACACCGACTTGGCACCATTCGAAGATCTGAAGCTAATTAGCGTCACACAGACAAAGACCGCAGGGGAACAAACCACTGCAACGATTGTGAACCAGTCATCAAGGTGCAGTGCGCCTATGATCCTCTTTCGAGTGTAGACACGACCAGCCACAAAGATTGTACTCAGGATAGAGACGGCGATGACTAGCCCAAGAATAGTCGGACCTTTATCAGCGTTAAGATACGCCTGCGTGTGATGGGGAGAAGACATTGTCTGCCAAGCGCACACGTATACGAAAAATAACTCAAGAGAGAAAAAGTCTCATTCACTCATGTTGGTTGGGTCGAATCCAGAGGATTGGGTCTTATGTCCTGCAGGAACAAGAGACATACATGTTTGCAGAAAGGGGGGGGTATGACTGTTTGGTCTGAGGCACAAGAGCCCAACCATGCTATACTTGTTTGGGCCATGAATCATCGAACCTTTTGTTACGAGAAGCCAGGGTTAAGTTTTGTTCAATGTGGAAAGGATTTTTGTTAATACGACGCTGGTGAAGGATTGGCAACCATGATGCCGCATTCCCCGAAACAGTGCTTTTTCCATCCCGAAATGTGTCGACATATTACATCTAGGCGAAGGTTGAAGTGGTTAAATCTCGCAAGGTGGGCAGACTTGTAGTAAAAGGACAAGGTTGCAGATGTCGACGCGCGTAACCAACAACCAACAACCGTTATGTACTGATACTGATAGTGGGGGCCATTTTCCGCTTCCCCGAATTCGACTGAGACTCAGGGGTTGACATGTCGATCCAAACCCTCCGAAGGATGCGTCGCCAAGGATTGTTCTAACCCTTGCTTGACGAGAACCAACTGATATGACAATTGAGCTGCTTCAATCCCTGCTGAGCAAGATAATTCCTGGCATCTTCCTCACGCCACAGTCGTCGTGAAGAGAGCGAGGTTGTTGTTCATTAAGATAGCTAGATAGTATTATTGAATGTCTATGATTTACCGCGTACTTATACTACATTCCTCGTATATTCGGCTATTCCCAGTTGTCATTTTGCTTGGCGCACTGTGAACCAAAGCAGCTTAATTGGCGAAGCGGGCCAATTTCCCGGTGCTAGCTACCAACCGTTGGCTCCGCTCTTGGCGACCACAGTTCTCATGATATACTCCGTACTTTCTGATATTCGAGTCTCTTCTCTATCACATGTAAATAGGCGATAAAGAGGTCTGCTCTTCTTTCATGCTTGAACATACTAAATCTTTCAATTCCAAGAAGCTATTGCCTTCAGATGAACATCGTTTCTTTTCAAAAGGATCTCTTTCGACCTCTCGCTTGCGTTGGGCATAGTGTCAGGTTGTCGTCTCTTTCCCCTCTAACAAGGGTTTGAGCAAACTGTGTTGGTTCGACGTAGCACTCGGCGAAGCCCCTGATCAGGATCATAACCATGCTGTTGGTTCAACGTTGCAACTGCTAGGTTCGCAACGGAGCTTTGTCCCAGATACCCGTTTTCACTTAATGCAGATCGTTCTCTGTGGCCTGGCAAACGTATCAATGTCGTCGTATGATCCAGTGATCAGCACTGGCAGACGAATCAGTGCATCTTGTCATATCCTTGGCATGCAAAAGGGTTACCAGGAAGGTGGTGTCAGGCTGTTTCGAAGATCTTCTGAATGCAACCCGAACGACTGGACTCGTTGCCAAGATCCCCAATTGGTTGATTTTCACAACCACATGCATGAGAATGGGCTTGTAACGGTTGGAGGATCGGGGGTCGACCAACAGCCAAGCTATCATGCCATGCATTGACGAGCTCTGGGCACTTCTGCTTTTTTCTTTTCTTTTTTATTGCTGTTGATCCCTCCTGAATCACTCCCTCACTGACATTACCTTGCTTCTATTTCCTCAAGTGGATCATAAATTTTATACACAAGGCATTTCTTTTCACAAAACCCTTCATTATGGCTGACACAACTGTTTCTCACACAAACGGACACACCGTCCCAGAAACGGAATACCATGGAACAGAGAAGAAGCTCGAAAGTTCCGTCTCAGCCTTGAGTTCCTCTGGATCTTCAGACGGCACCCCAGATGCCGCCGACTCGGAAGAGCCCGATGTATCAATCGCTCTGAACGCCGCCAACATTGACGCTGTTCCCTCTCTGATCAAAGAGATAAATGCTCTTAGTGGAGATCTAGATAGTGATGACCCGACAGTGCGACTCAAGCTTATGGCCAAGGCTAAGAGCCTGTGGCAGTCACTCGAGACTCCCAGAGAGACGATGCTTCGTCACGTTTGGGCTGAACCATCGCTTCACTGCGCCTTGACGGCTGGTACCGTTAAGGAAGTCTGGACTCATGTCGCCCAGATCAATGGGCCTTTCAAGGTCGCTGATGTCGCCAAGGAGAAGAACATTGAGCCTGCTCTTCTTGGTGAGTGCATGACTATCTTAACTCCTGTCCTAGGTCACTAATAATATGAAGCTCGTCTTGTGAGACATGTCTCTTCAATGGGCTACATCACGGAGATTGATCAGGATACATACCAAGCCACAAACTTCATCAAGTCGATGGCTTTCCCATTCATCAACGCTGGATACCCTTGCATGTAAGAACACCCAGACTCTAGCATATGTCCTGCGCTGACGCGACTTCTAGTTCTGGAGCCTGTCTCAACGCTCTAGGTCAATTCCACGAATGGGCCGACGTCAACTCATGGAAGGATGCCACTGACATAAGCAACTCTCCCCTACAACTTGGTTACAAGACAGAAAAGACATTCTTTGAGCATCTTCACACCAACCCACCGTACGGCCAGCTATTCCATCTTCACATGGGCGGCTACCGTCAAGGTCGACCATCTTGGATGGACGCGGGTTTCTTCCCTGTTCAAGAGAAGCTTATTGATGGCTTTGAGAAACCAGATGACTCTGCTCTATTGGTCGATATCGGTGGCTCTTTTGGTCATGATATTGGAGAGTTTTGTCGCAAGTTCCCCGATGCACCAGGTCGTCTCATCCTCCAGGATCTTCCCGTCGTGATTGATCAGATCACTTCACTAGACAACAAGATTGAGCGAATGAAGTATGACTTCTATACCGAGCAACCTATCAAAGGTACTTAACCCCGCACTCCTCATCGTGATGCTTTCTAACCTGACTCTAGGTGCCCGTGCATACTACATGCACTCCGTCCTCCATGATTGGTCAGACGAGACTTGTCTTAAGATTCTGGGCCAAGTCAAAGCTGCCATGAAGCCCGGATATAGCAAGCTTTTGATCAACGAGAACGTTATCCCTAATACTAGCGCCCAGTGGGAGGCTACAGCGTTGGATATCATGATGCTTACTCTGCTTGCCTCGCGAGAGCGTACGCAACAAAACTGGGAGAAGCTACTTGGGGAGGCTGGACTGAAGATTTGCAATATTTGGACTGTCGCGAATGGAGTTGAGAGTCTGATTGAATGCGAACTGGTTTGAACAGATAGGATTCGTGGAGGCAGCTGTTGTCAATCTTGATGGTTTTCGACTGATGTAGAACACGATAAATCATAAATACACGGCATCATGAAGAACACTCAAGATTATTAGTATTTCAAAGGATTTTAGCACTATCAAGTTCGTTAAATCTTCCATAATGACAAGCGTGGATGTCTCGAATAGAAGTAACCAGCCATTATACTCATCCGTTACTCCTCCCAGGAACATCATTCTTGAAGTGCGTCATCATAGTCCTGTTACTCAGTCTCTCCGTCTTCGACCTCATCTTCCTTTCCGACCGACGAACTGCATCCAATTCCTTCTTCCTCTGCAGGAGAAAACTCCTCTGTTCCGATGATGTCAGATGTATCAGACTCTGTTGATCTTTGACACTGAGCCGCGCTAATTGAGACGCAAGAGCGGCGTCCTTTTTATCTCTGGCTGTAAGTGCATCAGAAGCCGCATGGCTTGGAAGAGGTGCCCCCTTCTCCTCATTGTCTTCTTGCGGCGATGTTCGGCGTGGTTTTGTGACGGGAGCGTCACGATGTGAAAGGATCTTGCCAGATGATAGCCGAAGACTTTCGTTATCAACTGAAATCGCGTTCTCTCTACCATGAGCCTTTAGACCCTCGAGGTCATAAAACTCCTGCATTTCGTCTGTCAACTCAACCCTGCAGTGGCCTTTGTCTCTCATGTGCTGCTGAATTCCCACTACCGTCCGTCTCCGTGTTCCGCAGTAGATGCACTCGCGGTATGTGGCCACTAGGAAGTAGAGATACCATATCACTGTCTCCAAGTCCACGATTAGATGGTCCCGGAACGGTATCCGTAGACCGTGAGCTGTTTCCATGTGAAGAAGGGTGTGATCAAAGCTTTCGTCGCTGTGAGTGCAGATGATGCATTTTGTGGGATCAAATTCAGGGATCGCACTGCTCGAAGTCTCTTCTCCCGTTTCATCGTCGCTACTTGAGAGCTCGTCTGCATTATTGGTTGTATGCGAAAATGTGTCGCTGTCCTCGGTTAGCTGCTCAATTAGACCTGAAGCAGCCGCACGATTCCTCAAAGCTTGGACACTAAGAATATGTCAGTATGCACGTGGTTGGCATTAATGCATGTGCTTTGTGAAACTTACTGAGCCTCACTCTTGGCATGCACTCGATGCTCCAGACTGTTGTCAAAGGAGACATTACAAAGTGAACACGTTGGTTTCGTAGATGTCATGATGTAGATGGGCGTAATTTATATTTGCAGCAGGTATTCAACGGAATATTTGAGAGAATTTGAGAGTAAGTCTTGCATTTAAATAAGCATCTCGAATTATGCTTCAGATGCGATAAGCTGCTGATGATGGCGTGACTCATTGCCGGGTGGGGCTGTCTCGATCAGGAAGCTGTTCAAAGATTTGCTGACACTGGATAAAGTGAACCTTGTCAGTCATTATGATTCATCCGTGATCAGCCAAATCCAGATAGTCATGTATTTGGAAGCAGAAAGTCACTGACTATCAGAAATCACTGCCTAACATCCGCGTTCACTGGGACATGATGCTATGAGAGAAGAGCATCCAACACCTGGATCACTAATCAAACTTTTGACATATAGCTATCATCCTTATCATGTAACCAAAGCAACGACCTCGATTGAGGTTTGAGTTTCCAGGCAAAAGTCAGAAGCTGAGCGTAATGAGGCACCAAACAGAGGTTGAAGTTATTGGAACGACGGAATTTTAAAATGGAATGTGATATTATTAAATACTTTTAAAAGCTATTACAAGACTAATATTTGCCACTATGGGACCAATCTGAGATGCAAAACTGACTCTAGTCAAGAAAACAAGTATGAGATGACCATTAACTAATTGCCAGCTTAGGCCTTCTTCTTCTTTCCAAAGTTCCACTTCTTAACTCGGAACATGTAATAAGTTGCGACAGCAACGAAGATGTTGAAGCCAATGTAAGCCCAAACAATGCCAAAGTTACGCCATCTCTCGGTGTAGTAGATCCTGTTCCCAGCCATAAACTGGTCGGCGTTGGACAAAGAACAGTACTGACAGTCCGATGTAGCATCAGGGTTCTGCAGCTGACCGGGAGCCAGTTTCAGATAGTCTGCCATGTAATCGCCACAAGTCTGGCCTGATGGAGGGTTGAAGACGGAGACCTCAGATCGTGAACACTCCACAAGACGTCCACCCAGTTCAGTAGATACAACACCGGCAACCCAGTAGGTGAAAGGACTAACGCGATACATGAAGATCCAGAAACCTGGAAGAGCATCAGGGGACTGCAAAACACCATTAAAGGTCAAGCTCATGAGGACCAAGAGAGTGACAATGGACGAGGCAGTGAGAGCATCAGGAAGAGCAGCGATGGTCATCTGAGCAAACGAGCTGGCGTAGAGCATGAGCTGGATCATGAAGAGAAGGACGAGGCCCTGGCGGGCTGAGCTCTGGACACCCATGACAGGGTAGTAGAAGCAAGCATACATGAGAATGCCAGTAAGAGCCTGCCAGGGGATCTCGACAATGACGTTGGCAATGATGAAGGCCTTCCAAGAGTAGGCTTTGCTGGGCCGTTCTCGGACTTCGTACAGGTCACGCTGGGTGATGAAGTGAGGTTGGATCTAAAACGGGTCAGTATACCGTAAGGCCAGAGATGATAGGGGGACTTACCTGTTGAACAATAGTAGAGAAGACTGTGATAATCATGAAGACGGAGAAGATGACATTCTGCATGCCAGCAGACGAGTTATCAGGCTGGTAGAAAGAGAAGCCAATAAAAAGACCAGAGATCGTGCCAAGAATGAGCTTCGACATGATATACGTGGGCATTCTCCAGTACTGCTGGAAGACTCGCGTAGTAACCTCTCGAAGCTGTGCACCGAACGGCATGGCAAACTCGGAATGGCTGGCGGAATCGTCTTGGGGGTTCTTTGACGACATCTCAGATGCAATTCTACCGACTTCAGCTTCGACAGCGAGACGCTCCTGGCTGCGTTGCCAAACAGTGTGCCAATCTTCACCTTGAGAGCTAGTGGCGTTGTTGACGATCTCGAGCATCCATTCAGCTGGGTTCTCATCATCACCGCAAGCCCGAGCGCCCTCCTTCTCAAAGTAGTCAAGAAGCGTGCGCGAGTTCTGACCGATATCGCCAAAGTACACAGTCTTACCACCACGTGCAAGGAACAGAAGACGATCGAACTCCTGGAACAGAATGGCGCTGGGCTGATGGACGGTGCAGAGGATAGCTTGTCCTGCGTCGGCGAGCTTGCGAAGGAAGGCGACGATAGCCCATGAGCTCTGGGAGTCAAGACCACTGGTAGGTTCATCGAGGAAGAGTAGGAGCTTAGGCTTAGCAGCGAGTTCGACACCGATGGTGAGAAGCTTGCGTTGCTCGACGTTGAGACCTTCTCCGGGGACACCGACGACAGCGCTGGCAAAGTCGCGCATGTTGAGCATGTCGATGACCTTCTCGACCCATTCGTGCTTCTCCTCGTTGCTCACGGTTGAGGGTTGACGAAGCATGGCGCTGAAGCGGAGACTCTCGCGGACGGTGGAGGTTTCGAGATGGAGATCTGTGAGTGTTAATAATGTACCAAGTCGACTGTTACGGGGATGTCACTAACCTTGCTGCTGGACATATCCTGTCTTACGTTGGAAGCTGGCATCGAGAGGTTTTCCGTTGACAAGCATGTCTCCAGTGATGACACCCATGGTAGTTCGCTGAGCCAAAACATCAAGAAGAGTAGTCTTTCCGGCACCACTAACACCCATCAGAGCGGTGAGAGTACCAGGCTTGACCCAGCCAGTGACGTGATCCAGAAGACGTCTCGGCTCACCCTTGATCTCAATATCATAGACAACATCCTTCCAAGTGAAGATATCCGTCTGCGGCTCAAGCCCAGCAGTAGAATCCTGACCCTCGTTGGTCTTCTCGGGCACAGCGAGCTGTTCATTGTTCACACTCCTGTCAACACCGTCCTGAAGATGAGCCGGGACCTGACCACGCTGAAAGACGAGGACCTCAGCCTTGCTCGCGGTCTTGGAGTTGAGCTCTGTGGCGGTGAAGTAGATAAGCATGAAGCCGACAAGGAAGGCAATCAGGATGCCAAAGTTGCGCCAGACGTGGGAGTACGTGTATCGGTAGTTGGTCTCGATGAAGGCGTCTCCACTGACTGTTCGCTGTCCTGCTACAGCTCCGACGGCTGAGCAGATGAATGTATCGCCGCTGAGGCCGGAGTAGGAGGGGATGAACTGGGAGCAGTCAAATTCGCGACCGTGGAACTCATTAGCGACCAGGATCTCAAAGGCGTAGAAAATCGGGTTTATCCATCTGTAGCTGTTAGCAGGTCCTCAGGAGCAAGTAAGAAGCCACTCACCTAATCCAGCCAAACCAATCAACCATCTGCGGAACACGAATCATGAAACCAGTATAGATAACGAGCGCCAAGACCATAACACCAGCCAACATCATAGCTTGAGAAACCGTCTTGGTAACAGCAGCCATCGTCCTGAAGATGGCAGACATGACAAACGTAGCCATGTACGTGATGAGGAAGAACAGGAAGAAGTTACCAGGCTCACGGCGAAGACCAGCCAAGAAGTACAGGATGATGTCGAAGACAGTCGTCGACATGAACTTGATGGGTATGTCCGCCACGATGCCCGAGATGGCTTCGGCAGCGGGGTGGTAGAAGGCGTAGGAGGCGTGTTTCTCGACGATGGGGCGCTGGGAGTAGAGGTTGTTGATCTCGGAGATGGCGGCGAGTGCGTTCATGAGAATTCCCATGAAGAGTACTGCGCCCTTGGAGTAGAAGCTAGCAGACCCATTGCCAGTCCCGTAGTAGACTGAACCTATGATGAGAGACATGATTAGGTTGATGGCTACCTGTGTTGCTGTCGCTGAAAGATCGTTCCAGATTCGCTGGTAGGCGCGCTTGGTCGTCAGGCGGATCTGAGTCGCGATGCTGATGATGTACGGAGACTTGGGTCGCGCACGCTTATCTTGACTGCACACATTATCAGTATACCGTTGATCCACCAAGGGTAGGAGGAACTTACTAGAGGGCCTTGCGCGCTCTCATAGGCGCAATAGCCTCAGAGCGGTTGTCAGAAGGATAATCCTGCTGATACACCTCAATCTCCTCCCGCAGCCTCTTACACTCAGGGGAGTTATGCCAGTAGAGCTCAAACTCTTCCGCCGTACGGGGGACTTTGTTCTCCATACCCGGTCTGGCCTTTCGCTCCTGCGGGTTCGTCACGGATGTGAGGAAATCGCCTGCGGTCTGACGAGCAGGGCATTCCCAGCCCATTTTCTCAAAGTAGGCCTTGGCCTTGCTGGCAGGACCGAAGTAGATCTGGCGACCTTCGTACAAGACTACTGCTTTATCAAAGAGGTCGTAGATAGCTTGGCTGGCTTGATAGATTGCTAAGGCGTTAGCAGAGCCGGTGTAGTCGGAGGCTAGACGAATGGCTTGGGCGAATTTGAGAGCTGTCGCTGAGTCGAGACCTCGTGTACTGTATCCAAGTCAGTTTCATAAACTCGTAACTCTCAGTGGTACTCACCTATTATCCCACGCTGCCATTGGCGACTGAGCAAGCATCATCTCAGCAATACTAACTCGCTTTCGCTCACCACCCGAGACACCGCGGATAAAGTCATTGCCGACCTTGGTGTTGTAGGTATGGCTCAAACCACAAATCGCCATGACGATCTTGGTGGCGTTCTTGACTGTTTCTTCGCGTGTTCCATCGAGGCCGAGCTTTTCGGGGTCGGAGGGGAGACGGCATGCAGCGGCGAACTCTAGCGTTTGACCGACGGTGAGATGAGGGAAATGCTTATCAACCTGTTCAAAAAACTGTTAGTATACTCCATAGTGAGTTGGTGAAATGCATACCTCTTGGTTGTAACCAGTCTCGCCCTTGAACTCCTTCATCATATCCTTCTGAGAAATACCATTATACGTAATCATCGACTCCTCTCCAAGATGCAGTCCCTCAAGCTCACCCGTCATAGTCTTGAGCAGCGTCGAGCATCCTGAGCCAGGCCGACCGAGAACAATAAGCGTCTCACCACCTCTCAGCAACCCATCGAACTGATGAAGAATCCTCTTCGGCTCTTTCTTGCCCGACTTGAAATGCTCACCAAGCCTCAACGGCGCCTGGATAATATCCGCCACCGTCTTCTGCAGCTGCAGCGCCGCTCCCGTGCCGTAGACACTCAGATTCTTAAACGCGACACCAGCGCTCTTGGGGCCTACGCCTGCTTCCTGCAGTTGGTGCATGAAAGCCGGTAGCCATTTTGACAGGTCGAAGGCTTTGTTTGTAGGGTCCAATGCGGGGTCTTCTTCGTTAATGGTGGCGATTCTGGAGGGGACTGTGGCGAAGCTCTGTCTGCGGCGTTGAGAAATGCCAGTTGCGATTCTTTGGAGCTCTTGTTGGTCTTGCTCGTCCATGATCATGGTGTTGCTTCGTGTGAGGGGCGATGGGCGGGTGTAGGTGCCATCGCTTCCTGTTGAATGCTCCATTTCAATTGAGTCTGGCGGACTCTCAATTGAATGTCGCGGCGTCATTTTGAAGTTGTTTGTCCAAGAAAAGTGGTGTTCTTGGATGCTGTTGTTTGTTGTGTTTTTGTGTAAATCGGACTGGAATGTGACTGTCGGAAAACAGAGTCAATCGTCTCTGACCCGTTGTCAGGCAATTGATCAGATCAGCCAAATTAAGATTAAAAAAAGAAGTAGTGAATTGTCTATGGAATGATTTGACTTTCTGGGCGGAAATGAACTGGGCTTTAAGTTAGATAACAGCAACCTCATAAACTTCAACTCCCCAAGTGCCGGGCCCGACAGCACCCCGACAATGCTGTCATCAGAGCCAAACGACGTGGTCGGAGCTTCGGTAGCCCCAAAGCATGCGTCTCACATACTTCAGCCACGCTGACACTCTGTTCCATTTAGTCCATAGAGTCGGGCTGCCTGTGTCCCCGCTAGTCCGACAGCAGCGGCCGTCGATGCTTGGGCTGGACGGGGATTTGCTGCTGTGCGAAAAACTAAGGGAGTAATTAGGTTTATGCCGGTCTCTTAGTGCCGTGGGCTTGTCGATCTGTGGGCGGAGTGTCGGGGGTTATGGCAAATCCCTGCTCCGTCCGCCCTTTGCGGCCTCAACCGCGGAGGCCGGCAGCTACGTTTACCCGTACGGCGCTGAGTCACCCTCTCTCGTTCTAGTTCAGATTTTTCAGATCTTGCATGGTGACGTCACCGAGATCGTAGATAACGGTGTCTGAGGGACCCGAAAAGTCCATCTGCGGTGTTTCCGTCGGGTTGTTTTTCTTATTCGCGAGTCTCGGCACATGCAATGAGATCATAGCTCAGCGTTTCAGTCGTGTCTGCGAATTGACTTTACCTGCGCCTCTGCTGTTACGGCCTCAAAGGTTAATTTCTCGGGACTTGTATCAACGCATTGTTGCATTGGCAGGTAAGATTGCATTGGCGCAGCAACGATACTGTTGTTATGCTTACAATGCAACGTGGTCTTTGTTTTCCTTCTAAACAAAAGAAAAAACACAAGATCTTGACACCAATTGGCAAATCTGGCAGAACTGGTGTGAAGCAATTGTGAGTTTTGGGACAAATACAAGCTAATAGATCTCGGGAAATAGCGCTGGAGTAAGTTATATAGTTACTTGGTAAATCTTAGAAGCCTAGATATCTTATCTATTGCCAGAATTAATTAATTATTTTATTACAACATTGAGGCTAATTGGATCAGATTTTGAGAATAATATCTATAGAAATCTAATATTTAGGGTAGACTCAATGCTTCGAAGTACGGAGTAGCGGATACAAAAAAACTCCACAAGCTGAAAATTGTTAGCCCGGACTAGATCTTCATGTCTCGGATAAACTAACGCTCATTTCTCTCGGTAGTTCATTTAATCCGCAACCTCCGATGCTCTAGCCCATCTTGATTGTCGATCGTCATCGTCCAATCTTATGTTTTTTTAGCGTCAGGTTAGCAATGTACAGTCTCATCATCACTATTGTTGGTCTGGTTATCGGTCGGTCGTTTAGCCTGTCCGTCTTTGATTGAACTTTACAGCCTTAGAAGTGTTTATCTTTTATTTCTTGCAGGATAATCACTCATCCCGACGGTGATCGAATGCAAGCATGGGTGGTTGAAGTTCGGGTAACATTTGTCAGACTTGTCCAAGATCGAGTTGGCGATCACGGGCGGGTAAATTGGTAGATCTTCAAGTAAGACAGTTTAGCTTTGGAATTCAGGTAAGTAAACGCTAACAGGAGACCCACTCTACGAATTGGGTGTCAGCGTCACAATGCAATTATGAAGAGTCTGGCAGGTTCAGTCATGCTCATGGAGTCGTTGAGGCTTGTTACACGCGCCCCAAACAGTATTTTCCATCAAGATGCGCCTCTGAAATATTAAAAGCAGATGCCCTATCATACAGTTGTTATACAGGAGAAGAAATACAATGAGGCTCTTTTCCAAACATGACATAAGGCCTACTGTGACAAAGCTTTTATCAACCTCCCATCGGCATTCTAAAAAAATCCTCAAGCTGCTGCCTTTTTTCATTTGTACTTAGTAAACAAGCCACCAAAGCGGGTCTTTTCTTTTGGACGATGTCTTTGATCCTCATGGCTAAGCGACCCGTCCTTTATAGACTCTATTAAGATATGAGACCTAGGAAATATTCCATACTCTCTCTTGGCATTTGAGCCACTCCAGAACCACGCATGTGAATCCTCCCCTGTAGATAGTGTAAGTTTCAATCCTGGTCAAGTTGCTGATGATAGAGAACCTACAAGCAAGGTTATAGATAATATCGCCCTTCTTGAGTGCCAGCCAGCCAGGCTGCCTTTGCTTCTCGAACTTCCACCTTGCTACTCCAGTTCGTGGCGTGTTTGGTAAGGAAGCGATCTTGACATTTCGTGGCATATCCAGGCTGATTAATTTACTTGGAAATGTTCCAAATACTCCGTCATGCCAGCCTTGGCACCACTTCCCCTCCCATTTCTCCGGGAACTCGATGCCAATGATCCTCGCCCCCGAAACGAACTGTAAAATCTCCGAGGTTGCATCAGGTCTTGCTTGTGGCTTCTCATTACTTCGCCTAACATGGTCTTTCACGGCCCGGGCGACCGGCAACGATGCGAGTCGGTTTGGTTCGATGGCTCGGGATACGCCATGCAGAGTAGCCATGGCAGAATTTGGGACATATAAATCGCAGTCTTGGCGCCCTCGTGAATTCATATCGCTTTGCTCGTAGACTACTTCCACGCCCGGAACATGCGGCAAGGGATGACCATGCCGGGAAATGTGACGAAAGAGGAGATCGATTGACTGAAAAACGGTAGCGTCGTCTTCTTGGAGAGTAGACTTGGTCTTGTCACAAAAGAGACAACCAAAATACATCGAGTTGACGTTTCGGACTGCAATATGAGATTTAAATAGGAAGCGAGGACGGTGAAGAATACCTCTCGTCTGCTGGCTGGCCAATGCTAGAATTACCTTTGAGCTTCGGTTCTCACAGCGATTGTGGTTGACTGAATGACTTACGATCTTGATCCATGTCCTGGCGCAAATGGGAGTAGGGAGTCTTGTACTCACAATGAAGACACTGTGCAGTTGGTTCCGTCAAAGTCTCAGCTGGATTATCCAGCATTTGCCCAAACAACGTTTCTTGAGAATACTCTCTGGGTCTTATTGCACCGTCTGAACCGCCACCAACCCTTTTGATGGCCTGTCCGGGTCCTCCAGAGGCAAAAGCTCGAGCTCCTCTACATAGTCCACCCAGTAGGGCTAGAGAGCTGTCTGCTCCGATCTCATGGGTCTGTAGAGAGTGAACGCTTTTCACAGAGGTAGAATCATTCTTGATCGAGCTAGAAGACGTTGATACTGCTTTGGCACCTGATGCGCCGCTTCCGTCTGATCGTATGGATGGCGCTAATCCTTGGGTGACAATGAATAATTGTTGATGTTCAGGCGACGTTGCAGATGGTATGTAGGACCCAGAATTCCGGTATTCTGTAAGCTTTGGGCTGATGTATTGGGAGGCTGTTAAAGATACAGGGCGTGGGACAGCAGCTGACTGTTGGTCAATGACTGTAGACCAATCCGGTTGCGAAACTGGCTCAGTAGTCACGGATGGCGGAGGAGTATCCTCATGATTATAACCGAAGGAGTCTCTTGTGTTTTGGTCGATTGCGTTCTGGTAGCCTGCTGACTTGGGTGAGAATGCAACTGAACTTGGAGGAGTGATGACTCCAATATCCAGACCTTGCAAACGGTTTAAAGTCACGTCTGAATCGCTGTCTTGTCGTCGATGAGCCTGGACATAGCGGTAGGTTTGGGCCTCTTGCTCTGGAATCGCGTATTTGCTTGACAAAGGCAAGGAGACTGGGGAAGCGAGTCCACCTGGCGTAATTGGTGACCGTGTCGTAG
Organism: Fusarium tupiense; assembly: GCA_013364945.1. Classification (NCBI taxonomy): domain Eukaryota; kingdom Fungi; phylum Ascomycota; class Sordariomycetes; order Hypocreales; family Nectriaceae; genus Fusarium; species Fusarium tupiense. Next base: position 52,630 of record JABEEO010000228.1, on the reverse strand, counting down.
AATAATCAGCAGTTCTCAAAGCACGCCCCCCAGAGTGAGATCTATCGCGCTGTTCGGAACCACCGATGAAGGACGGTCGTTGCTGATGTGTACCAAGACTAGACCCAGCTCTCGGCGCGTTGATCGGAGGCCGCATGGACATTTGGGAGCTCGATCTGGCCACATCATGAGGACTGGTAAGTTGTGGAAGCGGTGGAAGAGGTGGAAATTTTGAAGGGGGCGGTGATGATTCCAGAGCCGACTTTGTTGTAAATCGTGTAATCTCTTCTACAAGAGTAATAGCCAATTCCTTTGTCGCAGCTTGGAGCTCGTCAAACTTGGCCTTGTCAAAGGTCTGCGGCTCAATGAAATCCTCAAAATCATAGAGCAAGATGTCAATTGATCGAACTTGACAAGTGACATCTTCTACTCGCCTGTCAGCGTTCGCTGTGACTCGGATGCTGGTTCTACTTGTCCTTACCGTGGCGCAACGTCAGATGTCTTAGGAATTCAGTCAATTGAGGGGAAGACACTGCAAGTAAAGGCACCAGGCGTCGCAAAGCTCGCTCTCCTTCTCTCAACAGCGACTGGGCCGACCGGCTAAGTGACGTCTGTTGGTAGTCATGCCCACTGGCCTGTGAAAGCGCAAACTTGGCCCATTTTGTCACATCATTAAAAGGACGGAGTAACACGTGATTAGATTGAGTCGCCATTCTGGAAGCGATAAGAATAGGGGAAAAGCAGCGATAAAGCTGTCTCGCAGAGTATCGAGACAAAAGTCTGCAAAGGGTAGGATGAGACTTGCTGGGCATGCACTCCGTATATGCAATAAAATTAGCACCTCTTCCCAGTCTTATCATATCAATACGAAGTTAATATCTAATTAACAAGCCCTCTGTTTCAAGGCTAGGATGGGGGGAGTTATTTCAACTTGTGAAGGATAATTGCAGCAGACAGGGGTCTGAAGGAGGGTGGGATAATTTCCAGATAAGCCTTTTCGGCTCAATGACCCGGATTTGCACACTTCCTCGTAACCGAACCAACCAGAATACTCGCCACGACATTAGAATAAAGCCCAAAATTGAGCTTAGATGCTTGTACAAGCTAGAGTTGGGCGTTTATAGCGAGTCACCGAGCATATCTTAACTCCCAGGCAGAGCTGAGACTCGTCGAAACCGCCACCAAACTCAATCTCCCGGTGTTGTTATTAGCCAAATAAGGTATCCTTCACTTTGCATTATCATAGCCCGCGATTAGTTAACGCCAAGCCGAGGCGACCTCCCTAAATAGTTCCCATAACCCGTGCGCTTGGCCGTTCCAAGACTTTAACTAATGCATGTTGCCTCCGCGCCAACCTCCCGCTTCCCAACACTGTTGCTGCACGGGAAAGGTTCTAGAGGTTTCAAATGTGCCAGATGGAGGGGGTCAGACATCCTTCCTTTTTTGACTGACTCGCCGAAAGGTCGTCCGCCCCTTGTCGCTTTGCCATCTTTCTTCAGTTGCCTCTTATTTATAAATCACCACTGCTGACAGAATCTTCTTGATTTTAGTCGGACCCGTTCTGTTCAGTTTTTCCTTTTCCTCCCCCGAATCTTTTGTTTTTCTTCTCCCATTGTATCGCGTCATTTCTGCTCAAGAGCCTCACCATCATGGGGTGGATTGGTCGAATCAACGATGGCGTGGCCAACAGTCGCGTAGGCCACTGGTTTCAATTGGAGGGATCTGGCCATGTGAGCGAACGCCACCAAAGAAGTATTGCACTGAGAATCGCACTGACCCAAGGCTTTAGCCCCGCGAGCGACCTGGTTCACGGTTTACGACTGAGATCCGAGCAGGCATCATCTCTTTCTTCGCAATGGCATATATCTTGGCTGTCAATTCTAGCATTGTCGCTGACAGTGGAGGCACTTGTGTCTGTGACTCGACTCCCGATGATCCCATCTGTGCCGCCAACTCGGACTACCTCCTTTGCAAGAATGAGGTCAAGCGTGATCTAGTCACGGCCACTGCCGCCATCTCTGCTCTAGCCACCTTCTTCCTTGGTGCCCTCGCTAACATGTTAGTCTCGATTTGTAATGGGGATGGCTTTGATGATTGGCTGCTAACTGTGTGCACAGGCCCGTCGGTATCAGCTGCGGAATGGGCTTAAACGCTTATCTCGCATACGATGTACGTATTACTGCTTTGACGTCCAGTATAATTTCTAACGTGGGTTCTACCTAGGTCGTCGGTTTCCATGGCTCTGGATCTGTCCCTTATGAAGTGGCCATGACGGCCATCTTTGTCGAGGGCCTCATCTTCTTCGGCCTCACAATCCTCGGTCTTCGACAATGGCTTGCTCGAGCTATCCCGCGTTCAATCAAGCTGGCTACTGGTGCTGGTATCGGTCTCTTCTTGACACTGATCGGCCTTACATACAGTGAAGGCATAGGCCTGATTACTGGCGCTGTTTCAACTCCTCTTGAGCTGGCTGGCTGTTCTCCTGCGGATAAATTGGAGGATGGCACCTGTCCTGGCTCGCACAAGATGCAGAACCCAACTCTTTGGCTTGCTATTTTCTGCGGTGGTATCCTGACGGTTGTTCTCACTATGTTCCGCGTCAAGGGTGCTATCCTCATTGGCATTATTCTTGTGTCTATTTGTTCTTGGCCGCGCGGTACCTCTATCACGGCCTTCCCTGATACCCCAGTCGGCGATGACTCTTTCAACTTTTTCAAAAAGGTTGTCGACTTTCATCCTATTACCAGAATTCTTGCCGTGCAAAAGTGGGATATTAGTGCATATAGTGGCCAATTTGGTCGCGCCCTTATCACGTTCCTCTACGTTGATATTCTTGACTGCACAGGTACCCTTTACTCAATGGCCAGATTCTCTAATCTTATAGATGAGAAAACTCAGGATTTCGAAGGATCTGCTACAGCATATCTTGTTGATTCCATCAGTATCACTATAGGGGCTGTCTTTGGTACATCACCTGTGACAGCCTTCATCGAGAGCGGAGCTGGTATCGGTGAAGGAGGGCGAACAGGAATCACAGCTATGATGACTGGCTTTTGCTTCTTTGTCTCGTTATTCTTCGCACCTATCTTTGCCTCTATACCGTCTTGGGCAACAGGATGTGTCTTGATCCTAATTGGCTCTATGATGATGCAAGCTGTCGTCAATATCAATTGGCGATATATGGGTGATGCTATCCCAGCGTTCTTGACTATCGCTATTATGCCTTTCACATTTTCAATTGCCGATGGCCTCATTGCCGGCATTTGCAGCTACATCGTTATCCAACTTCTTGTATGGGCTGTGGAGACAGCGTCCATGGGCAAGCTGACTGCTACTAATAAGAAGGATAAAGACCCTTGGACATGGCGTATTCCTGGAGGCATCCTACCAGGGTGGCTTACACGTTTGTTCCAGGGCAAGAAGGACTTTTGGCGCCCCTATGCGGACGAGGCCATCGATGGTAATGTAGGTGTCAATTCTCACGAGATGAGCCCTATTAGACACAACGCTGACTGGGTCAAGCCTGGCGAGCCTTTACCTCATGTGGTAACTGAGATTTACGCTGGAAATAATAAGGAATAAGCCGGGGCTTACTTCGTAACTCGACCTGCGGGGCCGAAGCTGGTTCGTTGGCGGCGGTATTTTTCATATAGTTCTTCTACGTGCTACAGATATCTGGTAATGACAGCATTGTTCTTCTAGCGTTCGACGGCAGCTTGGATAGTATTGTCAATAGTTTGGCCGAGTCGAATGGTTCCATTTCTCCCTAAGTTCTCAGTGAGGCCCTACTCTTAATCGGGTTCTCTACCGTAATTGTCACCGATGCCGAATCCCATTTCATAGACTTAGAGCCAAAGACCGAGCCGTTTGTGATCTTCATTACGGGAGCTTTGTCTCGCATTAAACTTGGTCTCTCGACTGCTTACCCATGCAAGCACGGTATCCTTCAGATCAGCCATAGTCAAGAAACATTCTGCGTTAATGGGTCTGGCATCTGATACTAATGCAATGAGGAGCCAGTGACCGCACAATGAGACCGGTGAGCTTAGAAATCATGGCCTTCAGCCATCTGTCATTTCAGGCCCTAGCGGCAATGAACCGGATATGGATGAAAGCAACACTACCAAGAAACGAAGGGGCGGCTTTCTCAGTATTCGTCGCATCTATAAATGACCGTGTTGGTACAATTCTAGAATTGCTACCTCGCGTGCGACACCATTTACGTAGTTGGAACGCGCCAGTCATGACGTTATGGAACAGGCTTTTGTCCGCAGATCCGCAAGATGTGTCACTTCGGAGCCAGGCTGTATCTCTCTGGGATATATCGAACGCGCTTGGAGATATTTGCATTAAAATCGCAGCATTGATTGTGTGGAAAGTACCCGTGGCGTCCATACAGTACATCGATCTAAAGCTAGCTAAGGTATGTGCATTGCCCTGTTGAGCATGTACTTTGCTCACCGAATCAAACTAGCAGCTTCCAACATTCTCCTTCAAGCTACACTTTCGGCCTTTGCTCCCAGCATCATCAAAGGGGCTGTTCAAAGAATAGACGGGGGTTTATCCGCTCATCACGTCCATATTTTCGCGCTGAACGAGAATGAGCTGGTATTCTCAATCCGCGTCTAGGTACTATCATTAGCTTCTGGAGAGAGGTTTATGGAAGTCATGCGGCAGATTAGGAGTACTCTCCATACTTACGGAATTCATTCTGCAACGATTCAGCGTAAATTCTTATATGGCAAGATTAACCCTGTCTCGCTCTTAAACGCTGGACAGACGGAACGAGAAGATTAGCAACAGCCATTGAGCCCGGAGAAAAGGTCCAAATCTTTCTAAGGTTGATATCAAGGATAGTTACATTTCCCCTTCCATGATCAAGACAACCCAGACTCCGCCTTGGTAAACATGCCCTTATATGAGCTCCTTCATGGTACACAGATATCCAAGCAATAGCCAAACGCTCTAGGTAATATTCTGGAGTGCTTGTATATATCCTGACCTACTTACAATGTTGGTGCGTAAGATAGTTGCTGACTGTCCACCCGACGCCGCGCCAATCCCCAGCGCTAATTTCATTCTGCTAGAGGTTTTCAACCGTTTAACCTCTAGGCTATCAGCACTGTCACTGGTGATTTATGCACAGTGCAGAATCATAGCTGCAAGGTCGGCTGCAAGCGTCATCGATAAAGAGCTAAGTCTTCTATTGCTTAGGAGCTTGTCATAAGACCTTTTAGGGTGGATAGCGTCGGCAAAAGGGAAAATATGTAGCTGTCGGTGAGGAAGATGTTCGACATTGCCAACCGTAAATGGACCAACGAGCGTGAGGGCATGCGGGCTCCTTTTATAGTGATGAGAAAACTGCTGTTAGGGATGCCGCGTTAGCCGTGAATGCCGCATAAGAAAGTGGCCAATTGGCAGCGAATGAGATAAACGAGGCTTGCAGTAAAAGGTTACTGTTCCCACTGCATCCAATTGATAGTGACTTATCATTTGAAAGTTCCTAGTGCCCATCTCGGGTAATAAGGAAAATCGGGGTAATTCACTTATCACACTGCCTGAAACGGTCTGTTACATGACAGCTGAAATGCAAGCTGCATGTTTTGTCTTAGAGTTACGAGGCCTAGCGCCTCGTATAGTAAGTTAAGACCACAATTGGGACTATTGATTGATTGCATAGTCAAGATGAAAGTGGCTGGCTGAGTCCCGATGTAGATCTGCAAGTGATGAGGCGATACCCGCCCGCGGCTAAATCTTAACTGGCTACCCGATGTCTGCTATCGCCAGGCCTAGAGGGCACGGGCTGTAAGTTCTTAACTACTTTAGGTTTGTAGATCTGTAGTGGGCGGCCAAGACCTGGGTGGCTGAACTATTGAACTCTGGTGATAAATCGGCATGTTATCACACAGCCGGTCTGCAGCATGATGGGAAGGATTTACATAGCTTTTTCAGATGTATTGGTACTGAATGTGACGTGGCTTAATTCTCTGCATAGTTCTCACTTGGCGAATTCTCCCTACTGTACTGGGTACAGATGAGCTGGTGGTTATGCGATAATGTTTCACGTGCTGGCGAGTATAAGTTCCTAGTAGACTCTTAGCAAGTGCGGAATTGTATATAAACCCAGCTTGGCTCCTATCTAAACACCTACTAGCAAATCAATCTCATCTTCACAATTGCCTAAGCATCTCAGCCTTCAACCAACATCAACATTCCATCTACGACTTGAGGAAATCATCAGGATGGATTCCTTTGACCGCCTTAACCACCTTACTCAGCCTGCGGTTCAGAATCTTCCTAAGCTGGAACAGCCCGTCGCTGTCCACACACGCTATGCTGTCAGGAGCGAGCAGGATGCTTCCGTTGGCGCATCCAGTGCGACCGTGCAGACCAAGATTTGGTTCAAATCGCCTGTTGGTCTACTGGCCTATACTACAATCACTAGCATCATTGTGACTGACTCTCTTTAGCCACTCGCCACTCTAACCCTCCGTATGATTCGCGCGATTAAACTCTTCGCAGACTCGCACGATCAAGGGTCCGTCTCCAATTTGGAGCAGGGCAACTGGACCTGGATCGAGCTGATCATCCTCGAGAACGAAGATGCGACGTCTCCTAAGAAGGATCGCAAAGGCAAGGAGCTTGTTGTCACAAGCCACTCCAATAAAGTCGGCTCCAAAGACTACGAGTGGTTGCAGGGCGACACCTTCGACATGAGCCGTCACTTTCTGAAATCTCTCGAGGTACGTTCAAGCTGTGCCTAGCACCTCCTCGGTCTCTGAATAACATGATGACGTAGCCTGGAAATGTGATTGCAGTCCGGCTTTGCGCTCGCTTTGCTGGTTGGAAGATATCTGCGAGGAAGGGTCACCTCGTTATTGACATTCGCGATGACAACGGTAGGCATACACAACGTCAATACGGCAACTTCACCATGACCACGTATTCTAATCTGAGATTTCAGACCCTTTCCCAATTACCCCCATTTCCATCAATACTAATGACGCGATTCCTCCTCGTCGAAACATCGGGAGCTGGTACGAGGAGGCCAAGACCAACAACAAGACAGCGCTGGAACTCTCTCTGTTCATTCGAGCCATGAAGACGTTCCAAAGCCTCCCACCCGACAACCAACTCTCGTTCTACCGTATCGCCGGCATTCACGGCTATCCCTACAATGTTTCGTGGAACATGGGTAAAGCACCGATCCCACTCGATGCCCCGGACATGGAAGAACGGCTAAAGGGAATTGAGCGTGGTTTCTACTGCCAGCATAACAGTTATTTATTTCCCACTTGGCACCGCGCATACATGGTGCTGTTTGAGGTGTGTACTGTCCTTTTCTTTTACAATTCCAAGATAAGGGGACTGATGATGTATGTAGCGACGAGTCAGCGATCTCATGATGGAAGAAGCTGTGACTCGTGGCAAGGAGAACAAGGAGTGGATTTCTGCTGCAAGGCGTTGGCGCTTGCCCTACTGGGACTGGGCTCTGACGCCAAGTCTCCCCGACCTTGCCCGAGACAAGAAGATTTCCATCGTCAGCTTTTGGGACGGCCAGGGCCAACCCCAGTATGAAAGCGTGGATAACCCCATGTATCGATTCCAGATGCCTGGTCACAACCCCATGGGCGATGACACATACGGCGACTACCGCATCGACAACAAAAAAGATACCCCGGTAAGCACCAACAAGCTGAAGGCCTCGCCTTGTATCCTTACTAATTGACGCTTAGTGGGAAATGTGCATCGGCACCAGTCGCCATGGCATCACGCTCCGTGATAAAGAACGAAAGTGGGTCGAGGGAGTATCCAACAATGAGCAGGTGGACCTGTCGCTGCAGGGCGTTCACAAAGACCTGAGCTGCCTTACGCTCAAGGATGCTGTATATCGCCTGCTCACGCACGACTACACTACAAAATACGTGAATTTCGCTTCTACCAAGCATGACAAGGAAAAGATGGAAAAGGCACCGGGAGACACTGCCAAGGGCTATCTGAACCTAGAGCAGATTCACAACAGTGTCCACGTATGTATTTCCTTTCTTTTCAGGCATTTGGGATAGCGTGGCTTACTTATCCATAGGACTTCATTGGCGGCGGTACAGATCGTGCTGGCATAGGCCACATGGGCTCAGTCCCAGTGGCCGCCTTCGACCCTATTTTCTGGCTGCATCACTGCAATATCGACAGACTCCTTCACTTGTGGCAATGCAACAACCCAGGTAACTGGTTTCACCAGAAACCGGGTCAAGTAGTCGAGGACAGCCCGCAGAAAGATCTTGTTCCCTTCCATGCCTCAGCTGAACCCGATGACTTCTTTAACTCCAACAAGGTTCGCCATATCGATGCGCTCAACTATACTTATGACTACATGGATCAGATAACCGATGAGTTTGGAGACATGATCCCGGCAAAGAGTCACAGCTACATCAATAAGCTGTACGGACCCCCAGCAAAGGCCTTCGAACATCACGAGGAATCAACAGACCCTCTTATCAACATCGTCTACAACCGGTATGTTCCAGGAACTCCTTACCTATATTTATTGCATACCGTACTCTAACATGGCTCTTTCTTTAACTTAGGTATTGCTTGAACGGAAATTCATACACCCTGCTCTTCTTCCTTGGCGAGGTTGACCACCAAGCGCCATACAACCAACAGAAGAATCTCGTCGGTAGCATCTTCACATTCAGCACTCCCCTTACGGAGGATGTAATTACCTGCAAGAACTGCTATGAGCAGAAGTGCGCTAATGTCCTGTCCCGCGCACAAGTCCCGCTCACGCGTGCCGTGCCTATCGAGCAACGTGAGGAGTCAGAAACGGCCATGAGCTACTTTCGGGAGAATCTTAAATGGACTGCTATCAATGAGGCTGGTAAAGTGATCGCCAGGGAAAAGTTAACGGACCTGGAGATCACACTGTTCATTGGAGTGAATCAGCTTCAAGGCAGCCTGGGCAGAGAATCATTGTTCAAGTTTGATGGTTATAAGGAACAGGAGTTCAGTTGGGAGAGTGCCTATGTTGCCGGTGTGTCTGAATTTTGAGACCAGGTGAAGGCTTTAACTCAGTTTCTGTAATTCGATTAATATGAAGTAACTTTATATTTCGACCTATAAGAAGTACTAGATACTCAGTGATCGATTGATGCCTAAAGCTTATGACGCCTCAACGAGACATTTCAAGCCAACACACTGAAAAGTCCTAATTGACTTTTCAGTAATCTACTTCAAATAATTTTATATCTATATCAACTGAAATAATAAGACTCCTGTGCTTAAGTCCGAATTCTAGATCCTATGACTCAACGTCAACTTTAATGCTATAGCCCTTCTCTGTCTGCTTTAATACAGTAATATGCACTCCCCAGCCAGGAACCTTATACGCTCTCACTCCATCTTGTGACAACGTTCCGTCGTTCTTGTCGTAGATACTAACGTCACCACAGCCACCTGATCCTGGGGTAACATCTACAACACGGATGGGGCCGTAACCTGTCTTGACCGAGGTATCAACTGTGTACAGCAAGACTCCAGGCGCGCACACGCCTGAGTCAAGACCCTCAGATGTACGGGCCTCTACGACAAGTGCGGAAGTATGGTTGACGGCGACGACCACCGCTTTGACGCCATTGTCGGAAATGTTCAGTTCTAGTGGGTTAAGAGTGTGCTGAGTAGTTCCTCGCTCCGAAACACAGTCGACAGACCTGTCGCCAAGCCACCCCAGGCGCCACTTGTCCCAGGCGAAGAAATCAGGGGCAATGCCAGAGAGATCTCCCATGGCACTCCAGCCACCAACGTAGTAGCCCAGGCCAAGATCTTCGAATGGGTACAAATCGGCCAAGCACATAGTATGTCCAGTTTCGTGCGCCAATACCTTCCAGCTCTTTGTTCCCCAACCTGTGAATGCGTCGGTTCCAACGGTGACGGTCTTCAGGGCAACATCATCGCCCTGTCTAGTCTTGATTCGTGAAACATAAGTGATGGACCGAGAGATGCCTCTGCCACCGACGCTATTTACGGGAACAACATAGAGGACGTCTGATTCGGGAGGTGGAGGGCGAGTTCCGTTGGCTGTGTAAGCGTCGAGGGCATCTTGGATGTATTCTTGATGTTCTGGCCCTGTGAGACCTCGTTCCCAGCCGTATGATGCAGCAGATTTGGGCATGCGGTAGAATCTAGACATATCGGCCGAAATATTCAGGGACAGAGCCCCATAAGAGGCTTGCTTGTACCATTCGGCTGTTTGGGGGACTATAGCATCGTAGAGCGACTGGGAGGTCTCGTCTTGAGCAGGTTCGGCATCGGAAAAGTCAACAAAGATCATAAAGCCTTCGAGAGTTCCGCTGCTTGGGGCACAGTCCCCATTGTAGTTAAAGCCGACGCTCATCTCCACGGTGTCATTAGCAGCCAACTTGCAAGCAGCTTTCGATTTAGGAGGTGTTGGCTTGCAACCAGCAGCGCTGGCTACAGCAGGCCAAAGAAGAGAGAGAAACAGAAAGTTCATAGTGATAGAGCTTGATTCAAAGCAGAATGAGAGGTGATGAATGATGAGAAAACAATTCTCTGACGTACATTGGGACATCTTTTATGCTTTACTCTTTGCCAACCTGTGAGGCCCATCGTGCACAGCCAACTTGGTATATTCCCAAATTGCCAATGACTCGCAATTGACCGACCGCAAAGTCCCAATTGAATCGCCAGCTCGTTTCAGCTTGGGCAGCCACTGTCAGCGGACCGAGGTGCTCACGTCAGCGGGTCAGTCGCCTTCTCCGATGTCGACGTCTCTTATTGGTTACCATGGGGCTTCTCACAGGGTCTAGACTCTCCATCATCTATTATCAAGATAAAAGAATTTCGCTTCCCCTGCAACACCTTAGGGCTATTCAGGCACAGCCCCTTCAGCTCAAGTCTTCCCTGACACTTCGTGAAGCTAACCGAGGCTCTACCCCCATTAATGTCAGCTTTCGGTTAGATGGCCTGAGTTCATTTGGGTGACGTATTCTCAACTAAAGGCTTCTCTTACACTATTGCGAGATTAGCAGTAAGCAGTTGCTGATTTATGCTGTCAGAAATACGAAATGGCTGGAAATGGCTCCAGCCATCATAATCTCACCACCTCAAGGAAACAGCGGTGAGGATGTCAAGAATGCCTGGAATTGTGAGCCTGCAACCCTTCGAAGTGATGGTGGCAAGTGATTGCACTGAGTACCATGAGGTTACGTTTGCCAGAGCTTCAATTATAAAAGGTTATAGTATCTTGTTGTTCTGTCTATCGTAATTACCATCATCGGCACATCAATAACAAACATAGCTGTAAATAACCCTTCAACCTTTGGTTCTTTCATCCTCAACAAATTCTTGTCTTACTTAGCTTCAAGTTTCCTTAGAATCTCCTTACAACTATCTACAATGCGCTATAACTACTCCCTTCTTGTATTTACCGCCTTTGCCGCTACATCTTTAGCACTCCCTACCGAGAAGCCTGCCAATACCGGCAAGCAGGCTTCTGCTTGGTATGAAGGCAAGAGAGACAGTTTTGACTACGGGAAGTGGGCCCTCAATGAAAATGGGTCCTGGCACCCCGGGAAATATGAAGGCAAGGATACGGGCCACGATGATGGCAAGTGGACACCTACCAAATACCCCGGCGACAAGTTCAAGACCAAGAGGGACAAGGTTGGCACGATTGATGATGACTCGCGGGAGCCTACAAAGTACGAGACTAAGGGTGCAAACTTTGAATATTCCGAGTTTACATCTGATAAGTATGGTAAGCGCAGCGACGATGGGAGCTGGCGCCCTGGGAAATATGAGGGTGACTGTACTGGTTATGACGATGGAAAGTGGCACCCCGAGAAGGATGATTAGAAGAATACTGAGAGGAATAAGGAATGCAAGTAGGCTCATAGAGGGCATAAAGACACGGGTACCAGATTTAATAATGGTAAGTAGAAGGGTAGCGAGCTAGCTTTATCTGTTTAAGTTTATTAAAGGTTTCTATCTGAAGTTCTTTAATTTGAGTTAGAGAACTACCTATATCAAGGCTGTTGTTCCTGTCGCTTCTTTTTTGTATATACCTCCTTTGCCATTCTTTTAACTTGCAACCCCAAATGTTGCGCCATAGGCCATATCTCGGCGTACTTGACCAGTGCCCCAATATTCTGGCCCATATTTTGACGAAGATCCTGATCATCTTGAGCTACAAAGGCTAATGACCATCTGCTGAGGTGGATTGTAGACGAGAGTGTCACCATGTAAGCAAAGAAGTGAGTATGTTTAAGGAGAGGACCGCGGTAGCTGATCAACTTGCTAAGCTCCCTCGCAGCGCGAATTGTATGTTTGGTGTGCGAATTGAAGGCATCGCTAGATGCAGCTGGCGTGTTGGACGCTTTGATATAGTAAGTCAGCGACGAATCCAGCTGTGAATGAGGCTGGTGCAAGAGAATAGAAATGGCGTGCCACATCATAATGGCCTGGAACATCATCTCATCTAACTCGCCATTGCAGTAAGCGTCATATTTTGAAGGGGGTAAGCGGAGCATCCAGTTAGCGAGGAGCCTGGCGATATGGTCGACCTCTGATGGCGCTTTTTGAAGGGCACCCAAGATGCAGGCACATTGGATCCGGTAGGTGTACGACGAATACGGCCTGGCATCAAACAGACCCAGGGTTTCTGTATCATATGGGCGGATAGGGGGAGGGATTTGCTAGATCTTGTAAACATACAGCGAATGCCAGGCTTCATAACGAGACTTACTCCTGTGAGATATTGGTGCTCTTCACAAGGCAGACCGGCATCCGTAGGAACATCATACAGCACAAAGGTGTTGGTTTGATGCACGCCCGACATAAGGGCATCCACAACATAGAGCTCCCACCATGTTCTTCGCCAGCTCTCCTCAAGTGTCGGAATCCCTTGTCCATTGGTGGCTGCAAATGGACAGGAGTTTAATTTAATCTGAATCGAGATATCCCGGGCATCTGCCATAAGCTTTCTGGCCTTTTTCTCTTGACGGTTGCCGTCAAGTCCGATAATAACAAGCAACATCGCCTGCACTAAGAAGCCATTTCTAAGAGGTGCACCGTCTATTAGGCGGGATGCATCTGTAAAAAGGCTGCGAGAGCTGTCCTGCTCGATGTATAGAGAACCAATCCAACGTATCGCTGCAAGTAGGGGCTCCAGGGAGATCTGCGGTGCTAAGGTGAGAAGAAGCTCCTTTGGCGGTATAAAGGGATGGGCGGCGTAGAAGTTCAGATAGAACGAGTCGATATAACGTTCTCTTACAGGGAGTGCTCGGGGTACTCTGTTACCGGTGCCGCCAACTAGAGTCTGAGAAGAAAAGCTAGGTAGAGTAGTTGATGCAATAGTTTGAGAGAACGCGGCAATTGGGAAGCTTGTGTCAACGCTCGAGTGACTTGTGATATTACCAAAGAATATGGTAGGATCGAAGACAGAAGGGCATTCCAGCGCAGGCACCGACGGAGATGGACCGACTACCGTAACTGCGGCGCCAACAATGGGGACAAGAGCCCCCGATCCTGCATGTTGACCAGAGGATTGGGTAGCTGTGCGTTTCCGGCCGTTATATCCGCGACGGGAAGCTGCATAGACGCAATCAAGATCGACAGATCTACAGCGGGAACAAGGACGTTGTCCATCGCATTTAAGGTGCCTTCTGCGCTGCGGGCAAGAGCAATGTTAGCTTTCGTTTCTTTTTGAGCATCATCGTCAAGATGAGGCTATGAAAACACTAGGAGTAATAGGCGGTGTAGAGATGAGGCAGAACTCACGCAAACAAGACACGCAGCTGGAACCGTAGATAGGTTACGTCGAGCGCCAGCAGCAACTTGAGACTCTATAGATGGCAACGAAGCAGGCACAGAGCTCATATCACTAGTAAGTGATTGCCAATTCAGAGCGGACTGCGCCATGGACGGGCTTTTTTGACTCAAGGATCCGGCAGACAGGTACCGTGGGTATATCTCAACCAGGCGGAGAGATTATGTAAATATCATATGCAATTTCTGTCTTATGGACTGTCTCTGATTTAAGAGGAAAAACGTTAACTATCAATTATAGTAATAATACAATTCATAGGGATTGTAAAAGAGTTTAAAATTTACCCACGACTGCGCCTCCGCCATTTTATCGTTCAGCCTTAAAGCGTTAATTAGTATTAGCTAAGACCTAGCACGGAGTTTTCCGACTTTTAACGGGCATCTAGCACCATTCCCAAAGTGGAACTCAACCTTATGCATCTTATGCAATTTTATTTTTGCGAGATTATTTGCATTATCGCGATACCGATAGTGATTATGCCAACGCCGGGTTTGATAAGGGATTCAGCAGCTGATATTGACAAACCGACCAACACCGCCAATGGAAGAAGTGTCGATATCAACGGTCTAGGTGTTGATCTGTGATATAGTCTTAGAAGGGATAGCCTCTTCTTGAATTGGAGTGCCTTGCGTGTTATCATCTCGATAAGGACGTAGTCGGTCTTGGAGATAGATGTGAGGAGTGGCTCAACTACTAGAGCAGGATCCTCAATCTTTCTGGTATCTAACTCGGGCTTGGCTTGAGTGACACCCCCAAAAGCAGGGGCCTCTTGGGTGCTACAGTTCGTGCACACAGTCCCGGTGGTGAGAGGTTGCTCAACGAGTTTCTCTGTAGTTAGAGGTTGACCATTGAAATGAGATAGAAGAGCAATCACTTCCATCCTTTCTAGAGTTGGAACTGTTTGAGTACTCGGAGTGAAAAGTTGAATAATCTAAATGGATGCCATATCTTGTGGGCGTCTCGTAGAGCCGTCTGGGAGCCAGTAGAGGAGAAAGAAGTGGCGGCGGAAGCGGTAGTGTATAATCCAGATTACTGAAACTTGCATGAGTTTAATGTGACCTCAGCCTTTGGGGAGGTGATCAACTGGCCAAGGGTCTATACATATAGGCGGCTGGATGCTTTAAAAGTAGAGCGGATAGTGCAAAGTTTGACAAGACGGAATGTTGAATGACAGGAGTCTAGTAGAGAGGTTAATAGTGAAAGTGAGTGATACTGAATGGTTAAGGGAGAAACACTTGAGATCTTACAAATCTCCTTTCGTGAAGGTGTTTCTTTCATCTCTTGGAATCGTGTATGATATGACAACAAGCATGATTCCATGCATGATTTCTGTTAATCCTTCTTTCAACCGTCTTTCCCTTGTCAGAATTGATTTCTGCGCTTTTTCTCTTCAGCAGCGCCGAGTACAGTTGACTATCCCATGATGGGCAGCTCATAAGATCTAGACGTGGTCATGGTGGTATTTCCTTTTCGAGATATGGGAGAAGTTCTCAGCCTGCTACTCGAATTTCATGCAACCTGTATCAAATATCATTTCAGAGGGACGAGAATGATACTGACATGCGGATTCGTCGTCGTGGCTACGTAAGACGTGCGATGTCTTATTCCAGCGCAGCTAAGGTCAATAGTTCAACTGCTCAGGCAAGCCACAACCAATTCACAGATTCATATGGGTTAGGGCGGGCCGAGACACGTATAGGCCCAGACTACTAGCTCAACAGCGCCCCTGTTATTTGTGGTGGGCTGTGCAGCTCAGCCAGCCTCATTGTTCCAGAAAAGTAAATAGCAGTCAAAAGCAGCGGAGGCGAGGGAGAATAGGTTCCAATATTGGCCTCTCACAGATACTCAAGTCTAGCGCCGAACTTACTCAGAGCCCGATTTTAGAAGCCTTCATTGGTGAGCGAATGCAGAAAGTCCAGCTTCAGGGCATCTGTGGGTGCTTACTAGCGTGCATCAATTACCAATAGTCCGGGAATTAGGGACACTATTGATTAGTGCTCTTCTGAATCAGTGGCGATCACTGGCCAGCATGAATCTAGAGTTTCTTTTCAGCTCTGGTTGCGATAAATAGTATTGCAGCGAGAGCTGGGACTAGCTCTTCAGTCCTCATCATAGGTAATTCGACTATTTAAACAACCTTACCTTCTGTGTATTCTAATATTTTTCATTACTACTACAAGCCTCTCAAACATCATCTCATCACAACCTCTTCTATCCAAAAACATCAAGCCGACTTTCTCAATCATGTCTTTCCCTACCAAAGGAGATGTCCTCTCTGTGCCCGCCTACACTTCGGATGCTGAGCAGAACACTGTAGAGATCTCATGGTCCCAGATGTTCCGCACTCGTACTGCTCGTTACTACGTCGTCAACGCCCAGAACCAATCCAAGGGCAATGCCGATGTGTTGATGTACATTCAGGACCGCTACTACAAGGACTCCAACAGCAATGAGTATATTGGAAAGCTTCCCGGAGCTCGACAGGAGGGCAGTAAGTGACCAAGGACAACAAGTTGAATGATTACTGAGATCTGAATCAGACTCCTGGGTCGTGAGCATCACCGATCGCTTCCAGTATGGTGAGAAGAACAGAAATGGAGATGGCCGCTGGGTTGCTCTTCACGATAAGGACAACAAGCCCTTCCAGGTATGTATATCATGGCGATTGCTCACCGAACTGTTGCTAACCTTCAAAGCACCGGTTTATAATTGTTACCACTCAAGCCCAGAATCTTTCAGCGCTTGCCAAGAAGTTGGCTGGATCTATTGGTGCTGGGGAAATTGCTGAGCAGGTGCACAAGCTTGGTGGCGGCTACATCGGTGACTATCTTCGTACCTTCTAATATCTCGGTGTTGCAATGCGTTGGATTTCGCATTTGTGATATGCGAAATGGGCTCTTATGGCTTACTTATGTACATCTGAATTTATGTTAATTTGCACTCACGCATTGTCCAGTCCACTCTATATCCGCGACTTCGAAGACTTATAGATGTCGTGTTATTGAGATTGCAGAAATACACAGGGAAGCGGTGCAGTTAGAATGGCAAATGCTGAAGCATGGAAAGCTATTAGTAATTATCTCAAGGGCCGTATGTGCATTCATGAGAATGGCAATTTCCAAGACAAAGGTTACTATAAGAAGGTATATTAATTCTATAAATACTTAAACTAAAAAACTGTCTAATATATATTTTCCATCGCATCTCTATATAGGCAATTCAGGACCAGTCCTACCTACCTATAGAGAGAGTATCATCGTTTCGGCTTCTACCACTGCATCCTTCAGTACCCGACAAATTGTTGCTAACTGATCTTCTGTGATCGTGAACGGTGGCGCAAGTAGAACATGATCACCATTCACCCCGTCAATCGTAGCACCGCCCGGATACAACGCAACACCTTTCTCAAAAGCGATTTGCTGCACCAACAGACCAAACTTAGCTGAGGGATCAAAGGACTCCTTGGATGTCACGTCTTTGACAAACTCAACGCCCCAGAAAAGACCTCGGCCTCGGATATCACCAACCGACTTGCAATCCTTCAGCTCATGTCGAAGTAATCTCTCCAAAACAAACCCCATTTGGCGACATCGTTCAACCAGTTTCTCGCGTCTAAGGACTTTCTGCACCGCTAATGCCGCACCGCATGAAATAGGATGAGCTTGATACGTATGTCCGTGGTTGAAAGCTGCCGAGCCATTTCTGAGGACATCAACAACTTTCTTGTGAATGAGAACACCAGCAATAGCAGCATAGCCACCACCAAGACCTTTCGCGATCGTGGTGATGTCAGGTACAACGCCCTCTTGCTCAAAAGCAAAAAACGTGCCTGTTCGGCCAACGCCGCACATGATCTCATCAAGAATCAGAATCACTCCGTACTTGTCGCAGATAGCTCTGACGCCCTTGAAGTAGCCGGCCGGCGCAGCAACACAACCTGTCGTCGCGCCCACGACAGTTTCCGCGATGAAAGCAGCGACGTTCTTGGGTCCAACTCGTAGAAACTCTTCCTCAAGTTCGACTAGAAGCCTCGCTGTGAACTGCTCTTCAGTCTCGGAGTCGTCCTTGTAGTGATAAGCGAAAGCAGGCGAGACATGAGAGACATGAGGGTACAGGAAGCCGTGGTAGGGAGCTCGGCGCGCTTTGTTCGTCGAGATAGACATGGTGGCCATTGTATTTCCATGGTAGCACTGACGTCTAGACACAATGTGCACTCTATCAAGCTCTCCCTTCTCATAGTGATATTGGCGAGCTAGCTTCAGAGCGGACTCAACAGCTTCACTGCCACTACCAACAAAGAAGGCTTTCTCGAGACCATATGGATTGCCCTTCAGTATGATATTGGCAAGCTCTTCAGCTGGCGCCGTTGTGTAGGATTGTGTGTGTACATAGCTGACTTTGCGAGCTTGGTCGGTGATGGCTTGGATGACTTCCTCGTTGCCGTGGCCGATGAGCGCAACTGCTGCACCGGCACAAGCGTCGATGATGGTTTGACCGCTTGATAACTTGAGCTCAACGCCACTTGCGGACTCGACCATGTAAGGATGTTGGATAAGAGATCTGTGCATCAAACATCCCTCTTGATGCATGGGCTTGACGGGCATGGATGATTGATAGGTGGAGACTTCAGCGTAATCCTCAATCGTAGAAGGCGCCATGTCGATGAATAGAGAACTTAAGCAGAAAAAATGTGATATTCTGTGTATTTAATGTCTGAAATGAATAGTCTTTTCTTTTTGCAGGAATTCTTCTTAATGCACTTGAAGAATTCCTCTGGTCATTTATAAAACATCAAACCCGAAAACCGATTATCTACATCGGAACTCGGGAATGACAGATTTTCAGCCGAACACCGACGAGCCGACTCATTCCGGGCCGTCGCTGTGTCACAGAATTCTCATGACAAACACTATCATACGCTGAGACCCACTGAGATAGGTTGACAGGTTCAGGGCGTCGGTTCTCGTCGGCGGTTTCGAAGTTGTGAGAACCGAGGTCAGATGCCGGATCAGATATTTAACTAGAGAACTTTCTCGAACAACAACTTTACGAACATACACAGATCACTGTTTCTTTGATTGCTGCTTGTTTATTGTGAAAACATGTCAACACAGAAAGATAGCCCAGGTCCGGAGTGGCCATCCTCATCGAACTCGTCGGATAACGAAAAAGGCAACGATACCGACATCTCACAACCGGACATTGAATCGCCCAACAAGACACCACCAGCGGTCGAGTTCGATAACCCCAAGGGATGGATAGCTGTAGCAGCCGCAGCATGTTCTCTTTTCGTTTACCTCGGGGTGATCTACTCATGGGGCATCATGCAAGTCAGACTTGTTGAAGTGACCGGAACAAACCTCACAACCTTGACATTCGTCGGATCACTCGCAACATCGTTCATGATATCACTCAGTATCCTCTCTGGCATCGCTGTTCGAAAGCTCGGCTACCAGAAGACTGCTCTAGCAGGTGGCGTTCTGATGGGTCTAGGTGAGTTCCTTGCAAGTTGGACAACAAAACATGTTGGAGCTCTCTTTGTCTTCCACGGTGTGATATTTGGTATCGGTGGGGGGCTGTCCATCTTTGTGAGTTTGATCTGAAAGATGATCATGGGGGTTTATTAATACTGCTAGGCATGCTCGACTGCTCCGCTCAGGTGGTTCAAGAGACATCGTGGCCTGGCCATGGGAATCGTGTTCGGCGGAGGCAGCCTTGGTGCAGCTGTCATGAGCATTGCGACAAATCTTCTTGTGAAACAAGTCGATGTCCCGTGGACTTTCCGCATCCTAGGCTTCATGCTCTGGGGAGTCTGTATCCCGGCTTCATACTTCATCCAACAGCCTGAGGGATCCATGAGTGCTGGTCTGAAGCTTCAGTGGTGAGTATCCGTATTACCTTGTTCTTTCAATATCCTGCTGACTATGTGATTAGGCATCGCTTCCGGGAACCTCGATTCCTCCTTATCATCGCCGGGACAGCTTTGTCATGCTTCCCCTTGTTCATCCCACCTTACTTCATTCCCATCTTCACCCGATCCATGGGTTACTCTAACCAGATTGCCATCATCATACTGGCGGCTTGGAACTTGGCTTCGACCGTTGGCCGGGTTCTAGGGGGCTATACTGCAGATCACTTGCTCGGCCCTCTGAACAGCTTGATTGTCTGCCTTCTCTTTATTGGTCTCAGCTCACTCGTCGTGTGGCCCTTGGCGTCTTCGGTTGGAATCTTCTCTGTCTTCCTTGTGTTCAACGGCATTGGCTGTGGAGCTTTTTTTAGTCTGGTTCCTCCCATGCTCGGCGCCACAATGGGTCCGGAGAATACTCTCGGCATCCTACCTATTGTTTGGACTACATGGTTCTGTGGATTCTTCTTCGTACGTTGCATATATATGTACTACATATACCCTTTACTGACAAGAATCTTAGGGTACACCTATTGCTTCGGGAATCTACTCGCTTGCAGACAGTAGTAATAGCAGTCTTTCGGTATTCAGGCCTGCTGCTTATTATGCGGGTGGGATGTCAATGATGGGTCTGTTATTTATTGTCTATATTCGCTTCAGTCTACAGAGGCGTATCCTAGCTTGCATATAGTTCTAAGATACTGTTATCTTTCGATCAAAGTTGTGCATATCTCTGTTTTCCATTTATCCTGAACATTGATCTTATTGTGATCAGGTTGTATGAAAAGGCCTCGGCGAGATGAATACCACTGGTAAAGACGAGTTACTGGCGTTGCATATGGATCGTACAATAGTTAGCAGTGAAGCGAGTGGCGTGAAATAAGTCCTATCAGGAGCGCCGAATTACCTCATTTACAATACGTGCTTCTTCATGTTCAACGCTTTGGATGCCGGGAGATGGGTTACAGTATTAAATAATAGCTCGATAGTTGAATCGCGAGTTCAGTATCCTACTCAATGAAGGGCAAGCTATGAACTGATGGATAATGTTGGTATTAAACACAGGGAGTTTCTACCCCACAATTTTCCGCCAATGATCAAAAGATTCCCATAAGTTAGTGTCTCCCATTAATGGACTTTTGCTATTATATAATGATGCATGCTTTAAGAGGATAGCCGGACGAATAAAAGTGAAGGTTGTTACAAGGGTTCTGGGTAAGTTGAGTTTCGACATCGCGGGGTAACTCACCACGAAACCCCAAAGACGTCCCGCCCCCAAAGTGATCTGCAGAGAATAGAACACATATCTTGACGAGTTCTGCTATTGAAGATGATGTCCAAGGAGTCTGTTAAGCTTTCTGATACAGCCGCTTTTGATCCAGACGGAGACACTATGAAGTTAGTCAAGCACCTTGTCATAATAGCCTCATGTCACTAAAGCTCACCAACTCGATAGGCTCGATATCGCAAAGCTCACGGCTTTCCTAGCAGCCAATTCCACAGGCACCGGTGTACTTATTTGTCCTGGTGGTGGTTATAGCCATGTCTCTATCGTCAAGGAAGGTTACAATCCAGCTGCATACCTCAATAAGCTTGGTATTGATGCATGGGTTCTCGATTACACCACGACACTCAATGCAACTGCGCCTATCTATCCTAAACCCGAGAACGATGTCTTCGCCGCTCTCAAGAGAATACGCCATGATAACCCCAAAATAGAGAAGCTTGGCATTTGGGGCTTCTCAGCGGGCGGTCACCTTGCATCCACAACCCTCACCAACCCCAAGGCCGGTCTAGACTTCGGCATTCTCGCATATCCTGTTATCACCTTGGAAGGAAATTATACGCATGCTGGGTCCCGCGACAATCTGGTCGGGCCTAACGCGACAGCCGAGGAGCTGCACGATCTATCAGCGCAGAATTTGGTCTCTGATACAACGCCGCCGACATTTTTGTTCCATACCTTTGACGATCAAGCTGTTCCAGTGCAAAACACTCTCATATTTGCTGAAGCTATGGCAGCACATAAGAGAAAAGCTCAAGTTTTAATTCTACCAGATGGTCCGCATGGTCTCGGATTGGCTCTGGATGACCCTGTGCGCAGTTGGACATCTGAATTGACACGGTTCCTCACCTATTCAATCTAGAAGGGATGGAACAGGGAAAAGTAGAACTGTACACAGGTTTTTGACTATAGTAACCTTAGCTAAGACAAGAGACACGTCTCCCAACACTTTCAACATACATAGCTATCTACCTAGACAATATACACTTTGTATATTTAGTATCTTCAGTTATTCACGACCTGCTTCGTCTAAATGTCTCTTGGTGAGCAAAATGTCAGCTGGCCAACAAAATCAGAACTCTTTGATCAGTCTAGGCCTTTCATTTCATTCATGTATCCTGAATGACGCTGAACATCCTTGTAAAGCTATGTACAATAGGGCGTGTCAGGTGGATATTATCGCCTACCGCGACGACCCATTGTAGACCACGAGAAACCCGAAGCAAAATCAGTAGATCCAAAAGTGTCATTAATAGCTTTAAAATCGACCAGTATAGGCGCCCTCTCCCTTTCAGGCACGTTTGACTTTAATTCCCTCGAGCCACCCAAGGCACCACCTTCTACATGAACTCCAACTCTGATTATTCGACAGTTCAGCAATATACCGTACACAAGGGAACTGGCAAGGTGAAAACACTCAACGGACCAGGCAGTGCAGCTGGAGAGGGAGCTCAGGATCAACGAAACTCAGCTGCCTCAATCTGACTTTGTCATAAGCGCGCCTCGTTTCACATTGATCACCAAGAGTCGAAACCGAAACATGCCCCATTCCTATAGTCAATCTCTGAGTAGCAAGAGGCGCATATACGGCTTGAGGAAGGGGTGTCTCCCTCTCCGGAAGGATGCAAATAGCGAGAGATAGCCATTAAGCATCTCCTCAGCGCCATTATTTACAGACCCTGAACTTGATATTGAGTTCGGAGAGTGTTCCTGTGGTGGTAGCATGTTTGATCCAGGGTTATTAAAGTCTACATGGTAGGAACGGTCATCGGTAGGTGGGTAGGTGGCGTGAGACTCGTTGACTTGGAGTGCGGCGCAAGTTGCTAGATCAGAGAGTTTCTCAACCTGTTGTTGTTCATCAGTTTGGGTATTCATCAGTGGGAATTTCAAGGACACATACGAGTCCAATGCCATGTACTTCGAGGCTAGTCATTTGGAACTGGGAACAGGTGTCAAGAGCCTCACTGGCAATGGTCACAGCGTATTCATGGCGGAACTCCTCATCGTCAGACAGGGATTCAACATAGCCGTGGCTACGGGCCAAAGACCACAGCTTGATCCTAATCCAGTGCCTGGTAACAAGGATATCTACATGCTGAGCATGGGTATCGATACCAGAAGATCCAGAGAACTGTGGTGGAATCTGGTACCGTCGTAGCAGAGCGAGTATTGTGCTTCTGGTGACGTGTGTCGGGGCCTCTTCTTCCCAACAGAAACCTTTCCAGCACTTTATTATGCCGGGATCAATGAAGTCCACCTGCTCGAGCATGTTGCTAATACATTCCATGGCAATGATGTTCTCGCTTTCACCCCTGTCATGCGAAGATACAATGGCGTTTTGTAGCTCTTGCAGCTTGTTCCGGCTTAGTAGTTTCGTGCCGTGAATGTAGTCTCTTTGAATCGAGTAGATTCTCTCAATGATTGCAAGGCTGATCAATGTTCGGAGTCTCCGCTGTTTCTCAGTGTCTCCAATCCGGCCGTACGATTCAGGCTTATCGAGATTCATCACCTCGGCTAGAGCTGCGGCCTCTCTCAGCCGAAATCGGGCTGCATCGAAATTGCCCTTGCAGAATTGGCACCCAAACAAAAAGACGCTCGTCATAATTGTCTCTAGAGTCGGGCTCTGACCTAGATCAGACTGTGAGTGTAAGTTAACAGCCAGAGCCAAGTGAGCGTCGGCTCTTGCTTCACGGTTCGGCCATGAGTATTTCTCCTGGCTCTGGACTGGCTGTAAAAGAACCAGCGAGCAAATGGCTTGCACCAAAGAGCCGAAAGACCGGTCTTGAAGATGTCGTTGACGCGCGATGTTTTGACGTAGAAATGAGCGGGTAAAAAAGGGCATGGATTGTTGCAGGCGCTCTAGGAACACGTCGATGAGCTGTGGGATGGTGCTGTCATCGAGGAGACGATCAAGCACTCCGTTTTGACTGGAGAGATTCTGGAGTGGAGGTGGGAGGTATCTTCCGGGACTTTGAGGCACGTTGAATGGTAGTGAGGGCACATAGGGAGGAAGGTCTACCGCTCCGAGAAGGTTCGTCGGGTAGAAGAAGCATTCCCCCATACTAAGGTCCCAGTATTCTGTTTCCAGCTGCACGGGAGGGACTGTAGTAATTTGCGTCTCCGTAGAACTGTCTATATGCACTGAATCCAGCTGCAGTGTTTCTGTAGGGGTGTTCTCGTCAACAGTTCCAACAGGTAACCAATTTGCACTCTCTTCATACGAGATGTTGGGCCTCTTAGAGGATACTCTTGAGTTAACGTCTGAATCACTTGACGCCGGTCGAATGTACCGGCGTCTCTTTCGAGGCCGCTCGTATTGGCATTCTACATTATTCTCTTGACAAGGCGCACATGGAGTACGGCGGTCACACTGTGAGTTGGATAGTCAGAGTCGCGAGACCGACTATACTAGACAGGGAGTAGGTAGTCAACCAACCTTGATCTTCCGATGAAAGCAATGATCACATGATCTAGTTTGGACAGCAGAGCCAAATGATGGATCAAAGACCACTTGGTTCATGTCGAGCTGGAATCTCCTTTTTCCGATACGGCGATTGTCATGTTCCGCAGAAAGGTCCATCTGCAGCGAGAGGGTTTTATGACGGATAAGGAATAAAACCGGCACAGAATTCCCCTGGTCAGACATATTAGCACGGGGGGAGATTGCGGGGAAGTTGGAACCATGTCTGGAATCTCGGTCCGACAAAGGCCTAGGCCATAACTCAAACTCATGCGAGTATCTTCCCCACGAAGCAGAACTCGGGCTAGTGTCACCTGGTGCTGAAATGCGATGCCAAAAGCGACATGGAGCCTTAAGCCCAATTGGGAATATTCCCGCTGCAGACGAGAACAGTCAGAAGCACGAATTACAACTGCCGATTTGCAACGCCGCGATATTCAACATGCCATGTTTGCAAGGATGAAAACGCCGAGTGCTGTCGTCAAAATCCATCATGTGATTCATGCAGTCTGCAAATGGTGGTTCCGCACCTTCACGGTCTCTCTAAGTCTTCTTTTGCTAATTACCCACGGTGAAATCGTCAAAGCAGTCACTGAACAGCCATCATGGCAACCCTCGATTCGCCCGTCCTTGCCCAGCTTCCATCCAAACGCCTCATCTGTGAGACTGTTGTCTGTGAAGCTCCGAGGAACGCCCCTTCGACGGCATCCCATAGTGATGTACTTCACAGCCAAGATCCCCTTGCCACTGCCAACGCGTTAGAAACCCACAACGAAAATGCTCATCGTCGCTGGAGACCGCGTTATCACCTCATGCCGCCAACCGGCTGGCTGAACGACCCTTGTGCACCAGGCTATGATGCCGTACATGATGTCTATCACGTTGGATTCCAGTGGAACCCCAAAAAGCCAGAATGGGACGATATTTCATGGGGCAGCGCAGTCTCAAAGGACCTGGTTTCCTGGGAGCTCGGCGGCTGTCCATCTATTCAACCTTCCAAGATACATGATGGCGAAGTAGGAGTCTTCACAGGATGTTGGAGTCCAGTATCCTCAGTACCTGGCCGGAGCACTGCTTTCTATACCTCAGCGCGGATTCTTCCGATACACCATAGACTTCCCTACAATTGGGGTTCTGAAGCAATTTGCATTGCCACGTCAGACGATGCTGGCCGTACATGGCAAAGAGACAATGTGCCGACTGTTCTGGGCGGCCCTCCTCTGCACCTCGATGTTACAGGCTGGCGTGATCCATACGTGGCTAAGTGGCCTTCACTCAGCCGCGCCCTGGGAGACAGGTCAGATCAAGCGCTGTTTGGCATCGTTTCTGGTGGTATTCGCGGTATTGGCCCTGCAGTTTTTGTCTACTCTCTCAAAGAGTACGATTTAGCGGCATGGAACTTTATCTCTGCGCTGACTATAGCACCAACCTCGCAAAGGGAACATCCTTCGCTATGGGACCCCGACTATGGCGCAAACTGGGAAGTGGTCAACTTCCTTTCACTCCCTGACCCTGATGATCCAGCAATAAGTCATGAGGTACTAATGATTGGCGTTGAGGGGCGTCAGCAATCCAATGTCGAGTCTCCTGGACGGCTTCGCCGCTCAGAGTTCAGAAGGGATCACGGCCAGATGTGGGTTTCGGGCCCCTTGGTGAAGACTTCAGCAGGGGTAAAGGTGCAATTCCGTTCCGGTGGCGCTCTGGATTATGGAGCAATTTATGCTGTTAACTCCTTGCATGATCCAAAATCTAGCCAGCAAGTTGCGTTTGGCTGGGTTGTTGAGGAAGATCTCTCTGCAGAACTGAAGGGGGCACAAGGATGGGCCGGACTGTTATCGGTCCCGAGAGTCGTCCGACTGAGCAGGATACGTCATGTTGTTCATGCGTTGAAGTCGGACCTGACATCTATAAAGTCATTTGACGTGGTACCAGAAGACAAGCCGCACCAGAAGTTACTGTTTCTAGCAAAGTCTCCTCAGACCTATACGATTACGACACTGTGTGCTTTGCCAGACCCTAGACTCGATAAGCTTCGTCAAAGTCAGCGATTTCTGGGTCCCACCACCTATCGCACCTTGCCTGAGGCTCTGGGAAGCTTGGAATTCACCCACGGATGCTCATGCTGGGAGCTCAATGTATCTTTCGATATTGGTAATGACGTACAGAGTATCGGCTTTATAATAGGCCACACAAAAGGTAAGACTACAAGATAGACCTTATAAACGGTTTCTGGAGGCTACTGACATTGCACAATTAAGATTCAGAACTACGTACCGTCGTCTCGTTTAGTCCTGACTCAGAGAAGCTTACAATCACACGAGCTAAATCCACGAACATGACAGGCATATGCGTGGCGGATGAAGAGGCACCACATACCCTCTTCTCGACCTTGTCTCCCGGAACTGCTGAGCCATCTCTATCCCAGGAGCCCTTGCGGCTCAATGCATTCTTCGACGTGAGTTGTCTGGAGCTTTTTGCCAATGAAAGGACGGCAATCACTACGCGAGTCTACCCTGAGAGCATGACCTGCTATATCATTCAGCCATTTGTGGTAAAGAAGAGTGGACGCTCGTGGTCGGGTCAGTTGCTTGAGTGTACAGCGTGGGAGCTAAAGACGTCGTGTTATGAGGTTTAGATAAACGCAAACAATAAGGGGATGTGTTAATGGGAACGATATCTAAGACTACTTTGGAGTTATTGTGAAAGTTCTTTGCTTTTTCTTTACTAGTGTAGTTGCTATCCAGAACTGCTCAGTGTCAATCAAAGGTTAAGTAAAAGCCAAGAACAAAGCCTGACCGGTGATCTAATAGAACCGAAGGCAACTGAAGGCTAGGATATAATGGGGAAAGGACGCCTAGTCTAAGGTCTGCTAATTTTAGCCGCACCTTGCCCAAACTTTTATCCCATGAGATGGACCTCTCAAGCTCATTTTCCTGCTGGAATATATCACTAAGTGCAATAGACCTAACCTCACTGCTCTTATTTCGCAATTTCAACTAAGTGAGTAGCATAGGCAAGGGAAGACATGTACTAGCTGGCTACCCTTCAGCGTCAAGCTTGAAACGAGAGGGAATAATGTGGTTCCTGATGACAATGAGATAGAAAGAGACTGTATGATTAAATAACTACTTTTTGCACATCTATACCCGTCTAGAAATTACGAATATCGATATCCCGGGCAAAGATGTCTAACTAACTCCCCATTGCCACTTCCAGCCTTACCAAGACCCTACTCCATCAGTTTAAACCTTGGCTTCGTGGTGGGCGATCTCGGTATCGATCTTCTCCTCATTCATGTAGCTCTCCATAGACAGGTTGCACTGATAGTCTGAATTATGAAACGTATTAGCAATGCTCTGACGAATAGAACGTCCTTCCTACCTTTAAACTTGCGGGCAGGAACGCGAGCTTCGAACATGGCATCCAGCTCAGCAGGGGTTCTTCCCCTGGTCTCGGGGAGGTACACGTATGTAATAATAATGCACCCAGCCGTCCAACCAGCAAAGACGAGGTACGTCTTCGGACCAAGGTTACCTCTACAATGACAGTCTTGTGAGCATGCGGGCAGATAAAAATCAGAGAGTTGCACTTACTCGTCGGGCTGTGAGATATATGGTATCACGTAGATTGTAACAGTGGAGGAAGCAGCCATGGTAAAGAATGAGAAAGAGCTGGTCTTGTTACGCAGACGGGCAGTCGGCATTTCAGCAAAAATGACATAAGCCAGAGGGCCAAATCCAGCTGCGAAGAAAAACGAGAAGAGCATGCACATGCTCGCGATGGCCTTGGCTATGCTTGGGTTTCCTGTGTAGTCCATGAAACCAAGGACCCCAACGACAAGATCAATACAGAAGACCATGATGAAGGTGCTGAGGGAGAGGGTTCGGCGTCCAACTTTATCGACAAAGAAGATCCCAGTGACAGCCCCGGTGAAGGCAAGGATGGCACCGACCATGGTGAGAAGGAAAGGAGACACGTTGCCGCTGACTGTGGCGAGGAAGATAGTAGCGTAGTTTGTAGCGAAAGCAATGCCTGAGAGTTGCTGCATGTTTCCGATGGACAAAGCCAAGAGAGTTCGACGGAGATTAGCTCCACGGAAGATATCAAGCCACGGAACCTTGGCTTCATCCTCACGAATAGATGCTTGGGCCTTGAGAGCCTCGAACTCGGCCAAAATCTCGGTCTCTGGGTAGCCACTACGGACGCTTCTGAGAGACTTGAGGGCGTCGCTGTCACGAGACTTGATGAGATACCAGGTTGGTGTATCATCGACGAGGAAGAGTCCGACGAAGAGAATGAGAGGAAAGAGGATGCCGAGACTAAGGGGGAGACGGAATGACATGGCGGACATTTCTGTACTCATGGCCCAGTTGACGCCACTTGCGACGATGGTTGCTATGCTGATGAGAACGATGGATGTACCAACGATGGCGCCACGGACGTTTTCGGGTGCAATTTCGGCCATGTAGGTTGAGCCAAGGACAATGAAGAGCCAGATGGCAACATCTGAGAGAGAAGGTCAGCGAACACGAACAAGCTGAAGGCGGTTAATAATGACTTACTCGCAACCCAACGACCGGCGACTATCTCGGCCAGCCCAAACGCAGCAGTTTGGATAGCACTTCCAACAGCACCAAAGACGCAGCCTACAAGCATCATCTTCTTACGGCCATATCTGTCCGCGCACTGGGCTGCCAGGGGTAGTCCGACAACACAGCCAATGACGGGGATAGCTGTCATAATAGAGATATCGGTCGAGGTCAGGTATGGGGTGCCATTGGGAAGGCGGGAGTGGGACATTTGGTTGATAAAAGGAACCATGGCTAGGATACCGCCGTTGATGGAACCGTCATAGCCAAAAGTGAAGAAGGCCATTGCCATGAGGAAGGCTGACACCAACATGTTAGCTCGGTGTACCTTGAGGTAATGAACAAGGAAGGAACTGACTGGAGTAGACCAATTTTGGACTCCGGAAGAAGTTTGCCAACGAATTGGTTCGTGGCGATGCATGGTGAACATCGGTAGTCATGGCGAAGGTGGAGGTGAGTGCCGACTAGGAGAGTTGAGGGGAGGGAACAAGAAGGGGAAGTATAATGTGACCAAGGTTGGATCAATTGGTCTTGGAAGAGAAGAGCCTGGATGTCAATTGCAAGATAATGGGGTTCAATCGATGGGCTCGACGAGAAGTTATATACATACACTGGCTCCAAGACTTTAGGCCTGGTACGAAAACATGGAGGTGCTGCAGCTTGGGGAAAGCGGAGACTGGAGAAACACACTGGGGCAAGTTTTCTGGGGCCGAAAACCTGGGGGAATGGGGAGACAAACGATGCAACAGAGACTTCACGCCTTACATTCCGCAATGTCGTACCAACAGATCCCTCGCGCTAAGTGCTCTATTGGACTCTCTATCACTCCTTGGGCCAAAACCCGCGACGCCGGGTTAAGTGAGGCGGGGGCGAGAAGGGTTCCTACGATGCGCAGCCGAGGGAGACGGGGATATTCCCAAAATGGACAAGTACGACGCCACGAACTTTCATTGCAACCTGTAATTATAAGACGAAGCTTTTCACCGTCGATCTCAAGCGGTTAATTCCATCTTGGCAAGCTTGAAACCCGTATTTCAGCTCGTATTGTGCATTTTTTTACTCCCTGCAGTAAACTCTCTATCTGTGTTAGAAGCAAATATGACTATGTCGGACTATACCCTCAATCACCCTGAGCTGGGCAGCATCATCGGCCTAGCCAGAGACGAGGATGTCGTTCAGTTCCGTGGTATCCCGTTCGCGTCGGTTCCTGGTCGCTTTCGCCAGAGCATCCTGAGAGAAGGGCCTTTGCCTTCACAGCCATTCTCTGCGCGCCAACCAGGGTAAATCTGCAGAATCCAGACTCTCCATACAATAATCGGCTTACTGATCTCTCCTAGCCCTGAATGTCCACAATCAGTCCTGCCGTTTCCTACGTACTGGACGGCACCACCTCCCAGCGGATATCCTACCCTAGAAAAGCCCATCCAGGATGAGTTCAACTGCCTGAACCTATCCATCACCGCACCACGCAAGGTTCTTGAATCAGGCCATAACGTCCCAGTGCTGTTCTTCATCCATGGCGGCGCTTTCATGGGCGGCAGTCAGTCAATCCAGCTAGCTGGTCGTGAAGTCTTCGATGCTACCGACCTAGTAAGGGCAAGTATCGCTCGGGAGCAGCCGGTCGTGGTGGTCACCATCAACTATCGCGTGGGATATCTTGGATTCCTCACTTCGGAAAAGTTGGCAGAGTGGAGTCGTGCTCATGGCGAGGCAGTTGGCAACTACGGACTCCATGATCAGCGACAGGCGCTGGAATGGGTGTCTCGTTTCATTGGTGGGTTCGGAGGTGCTTCTGACCGCATCACCATTCATGGAACTAGCGCAGGCAGTGTTTCTTGTCATTACCACGTTAACTTCCCCAATCGCAAGTTCAAGAACGCCATTCTATCCAGTGGGACATGTGTCGGTATCGCCCCGAAGCCTATGCCATGGCATCAGGAGCGCTTCGACCGTATGCTATCTCAGATACCAAGCCTGCAAGCGGATGATTCTCTACTTGATTCATTGGTAGATCTTCCTCTGGGTCAGCTCTTGCCAGCATCGCCACCAATAATCTACAGCCCACTTGTTGATGGAGAATGGGTTCCCGAGGCAGGTCTCAAACCGACCCTAGAAAAGTTGAGCAAGGCTGGCGAACCTCTGCCAAACTTGATGATTGGTGCAACGGAGTATGAGCGAGATCTTACACTGATACTATTGTCTGATCTGTCAAAGCCTTTACCGCCTCCGCCTCGACCAGAGGCAGAGATACTCCCCATTGTGCAAGATCTACTTGCAGGCAGCGTCATTATTCCCCAGTTGAACTCTAGCGACAGTCCTTTTTGTGTCCCCGAAGTTGCCCATGCATATAACCTGAGTCGAGAGAAGTCTTGCTTAGACTCCCTTGAGGACCTGGCGGGCCTGATGGCAGATGCGGCATTCCGTACTCCACCAATATACTCAGCAGCGGTCATCCAGAAGCATCAGATTGCGCATGGCCACGCGTCACACGTGCTTCTCTACGAGATTCAAGCTACAAACCCCTACAAGAATTGGTCACTGGGCTATAAGAGAGCCAATCATGGTATCAATGACCTTTTCCTTTTCAACCCAGCGGAAGACCAGGTCCCAGCTGAACACCTTGAGAACTGGATGTCTACCGTGGGCCAGATCCGAGCTGCGTGGCTTGACTTTTGTTATGGAAAAATGCCCTGGACTCCGTTCCAGTGGTCAGGGGATATTGACTCGCTAGGGGGTATTTATGTGTTCCCAGATGGTGGGGAGGGTAGATTGTGTAAGACGTTGGATGAGGTTGATGGCAAAGCTACAGCTACGCGATGGCGTGCACTTTTGAAGCCTTCTTTCGAAAGGATTTAGATGATTTCATTTTACATGTTGTTTTACTCTCAATGTAACATTTGTTTCATTTAGAAATCTCTTTCTTCTCTTGTGTCTAAAGCGAGTGTACCAACTGTAAGTTTCTTCAGGAGTACTAAAAAGCCTGAGGCACTCTTATTGAATATTTGCTGTAGCTTTACAAGAGGAGTCTAGCTATTACTAATTAGAAATAAGACGGCAAACTTCATCTAATCATTATGTCTCGAGTATTCAAAGCTATTTCGGTAGCTTTCGCCATACCCGAGACTCTACAGGTGAAAGTAGACACAGCATTATATCAAGGCACCGTTTACTCATCTACAGAGAAGGGGTGAAACCTGACAACTAAAGTATCTTAGCTGGCTGCCACTCGAATAATTGGAACCTTGTAACCCGCGTAAACAATTTCATCCATATAACAGCGTGACATTTCATACCCTGGATAGACCAAAACAGCCCCTGCTTACATCTCTAAAAGTCGGCGATCTGGCTGCTTTGGAATTTGCACTGGACATGTTGGCAAACCGGGCCACCTTAGACCTTGCAAACCAACACCCTTACCCTGAATCATCACAGCGCCATAAGAGTTTCAACTTCCGGGCGAGAAATTCTACGAAGCAGACTGGCCAATCTAACACTTGTACATTGAGCGTCCTGGCCAAAATTACACCTTTCCACATCTTTGTTCTATCGTAAGTAATAAGAGTATTTAGGTAACTCAGTATAGATTTGGGAAGCTTTAGATTAGTTATTGTAGGTAATTTAGTATTAAGGTAAGTACAGGTCTCCTCGCTGACCTGCATCAGTGTCACGTGTTAGGGCGAGCTTCTCGCGCACGAGGAGGGGTCGCTACATCGCGGGGCGGGGTTGCTGGGCCACGGTTTTGCTCCTTCGCGGTAAGAGCAACAAGATTTCAACTTTGATCTCAAAGCCGGCTGTTCGCGATGGTAAAAGAGTCACCCAACAAGGCAGTCTGAATCACTTACTAACAATATGGTCCACAGGCCGACTCGTCCTCCAGTCCTTCCTCGCCGCCCGCGAATCCTAGCATCGCCGAGTTGGCTGATCGTGTCCTCCGTGAAGTGTTGCCTCAGCTCGGCGACATCAACACTCAGCTCGGCACAATGAACGACCGCCTTGATGCTCTCGAGGCCACTGTTCGCAACCATAGCCAGCAGTTAGCCCGTAATGATCAGCGTCTCACCAGCATGTCAGTACCTACTACGAACCTGACCATGCTACCCATAGTTACTGACAAACACTTAGGAACTCTAGAACAATCAACTTCCGTACTAGAATCCTAAATATCGGAGCTCTTAAGCCTGGCTCGGCCCTCACCCCTCTGGTCATCCCCGTAACTGGCGAGACCATCCCCGATTTCCCTCGCACCTACGGCGAGGTCCAGCGACTCAACGGTATGTGCATAAATCTTTAATTCTCCCGGTCGCTGCTCAATGCTGATCTCTCTATTGCAGCTCGTGAACTTTGCGGTCTCCTGCGAGCCCTCGACCTGCGCGGTACTAGAAATGCTGAGCAGAAGCGAGCTTACTTTTTGCGCGCGATTGGCGCTACCCCGATTACCCGCCGTTAGTGCTTTTCCAAGTTGTCGCATTTTCGAATGGAGTTTGGTGTAATTGGCTCAAGAGAACAATACCCATTTGTGATTAGCTATCAGTTTTGATACAACTCGACCCAGGAAACAGGGAATAGACAAAGGAATGTCTTGATGGAGATGCTTTGACTTGAGTGAATGATTCATTGAGTGCAAAAACACGAGGTGAGATGCGCGGCCGCCAAAATTATTATCGGCGTTTTAGTGAATGCTCAGGGCATCTCCCACCACAGCCCCTCCTGTAGCTATCCACTGCCCACTGCCATTAGCGCATACATCAACGCAACTCCTGTGGTCACCCCTGTAAGAATGCCCAACCCCAGGCCTAAACTCGACCCGTGCTCCTAAATTCAAACAACACCAGACCATCGCGAACCCATTTCAGTCACCTCGACATCCCATACAAGGGCCATTCTCTCTTCAAGTCACTTGATCACCTTCCTTGGTCATGGTTCTTCTGCTCAGCCCCTTGTTTTGTATAATAATGACTGCTTTGTTCTCCCATCGCCCTATTTCATGAACTGAGAACCTCGGTGAGACGCTGAACTGTGATGAGCGAATTCGCAACGTGTTAGATCTTCCAATAAATCCTCCGTAAAATGCACTGTCAGTAAGAAACGCCACTGTAAGAAATATGCAGCCGTTCAGTATGAGGTGGCCAGTCGGCCAGCATATCCACGAGATCAAGGTACAGACCGTTATGCATACGCTTGTCCCCGAAGTAGACTGAAGTTCCTGTTAGTCTGACCAAGGTCTTATCTGCTTGATCTCGCCATCTCTAGGCGTGTGAGGCGCGTGCTGTAAGCATCAGTGGCGATTTCTATCAACTCAAAATAACACTCTTATCAAACAGCCGGTATACTGCCATCTCTAGGCAAGTCGAAGTTGTAACATATCACGGTCATGTTTCTGGGGTCTAGCGCAGACAATGCTTCTGCATAATTTTGTTTCAGTTGAGCTGCACCCAAATCTCTCTCTTCTCATTTGGAATCGCTGATGTCAGCCATGTCACCTGGTTCACAATAAGTAATAGCCCACATGTAAGTCAATCCACGCCGATATCAATATCAATAACCAAACACAAGCGCTACGCCACCAATTTACAGTCTATTCAAAAGCTTCTTATTCCATGTACTCACTTAGGTGCCTCTCGATATACCGGCGCCCGTCTTGGTCATCCCAACACTACTCACTTGAGTAAACTTGCCACAAATGATCACCATGGACTTAACACTCGTTCCTTTGCTCACTTGAGCAGCTCTATATAGTAAATCTACACAGAGATGGTATTCCCAGGTAGATCTCCTCACTTGAGCGCTGCTGTAAACATGACCAACACATTCCAACACATCTCCTGAGCCCTAACAAGCCCATACACCTGTACAGGCCTCCCATCCAGACATTCAGAGTAGCAAAGGGAAAGATTCTTCCTACCTACTCACTTGAGTAAGTTCCATTGACCTGTCGAGCATGGCCCAGATAGTCTCAGAGAAAGGGGTCCTGCGGAATGAGATGACCATAACGGTCCCTCCATGCTTCACTTCCCACAAACCTCCAAGCAATTACAATTCCGTATCCCTCGGGGACCTCCTTGTCAAAGTCAAGGTCGAGATTACGAAGCGAAGGGTGAGTCGCGGGAACCTCCTTCTTATATTCTACTCCCCTGTAATGTTCTGCCAGCTGGTTGCGCGTCATTGTGATGGCCTCGATCATTGTCCCACGGGGGTATGAGCTTGGCTCTGATGAAATTTCAACCTCCCGAACCGACCATTCTTCCCCATTACCCGAGGGGCATAAGGCATGTAGAGCCATTCCTTCTGGACTTGGAGACTTGAGGTCCCGGCAGTCTTTATACGTCCGTAGAGTCACAGAAACCACATCATCGATTACTGGCAATCGGGAGTATTTTTCAAACTTGGCGTCTTCCTTTTCCATCCATCTCTTAAACGGCGCATCAACATCAGAAGACATCTCGTCATCAGAAGAAGAAACCATCAAAGAATTCCCATAATGGTTCCTTAGCTCATCGAGACAAATGGCTCTTATGCTCCCTGCCTGCTTGATAAACAAATCCGAAGGGTCATAGGAGTGGAAATACCACGTCGCAGGCATTATGCTTGAGGCGAGATGCAGCAAATTCTCCTTGCGGTCATGGCTACCAAGACGATCGTCTTCCCCATCATCTACGAAAGAACAAGTCAAGGCCTGAAATTCCTGAATTTGCTCAAGTTGGTGCTGAATAGCAACTTCGTGACTTCGGTTAATGTATACTATCATACCGCAGTAACTGAGGCTGATCATGCTTTTCAGGATAGCCAGACAAGACCTGGCGATGGTATCTGCAGGAACGCGGCCCAAACTGTTGGCAAGATTCTCGATAGAAATGCGGAGGCTGTCCAGCTGGTTCTGCATGAGCTGCATCTTGAGATCCTCCATGATCTCTTCCAAAGTTTGTGACATCGTGAATGTAGAGATACTGGAAGTGTGTGTGTAGTGAAGAGTTTGAAGAGTGGTGATGAGAAAATGTAGTGTTGGAAGCTGGTGGTTTACACTGCTGTGGATGAGAATTGAGCTTCATATGCGGCCATCTCTCGTATTTAACGACTTGAATCAGGAATGGATTTGGAACTTGTTCATATTGAACTTCTCTTATTGGACTCTCTTTTATCACTAGAATTTGAACACTAGATACTCGAATAAAGGATAAGCTCTCATGAATCTAAATGGACATGAGTGAACATGGAATGAAGTCATCAAGTTCTAGTTAAAAACAACACGTACAAAAGCAGCACTTGGAATACAGCATAAAGGAAATTAAAACTGGACATGTTCGCAAGAGAATTTAGTGATATCTTGAACTAGAGTAATTTGACTCCCTTGTCATGTCTTGCAGGCTTACACTGTTCCTAGGTAATAGCCACTCGCCGCTGACGATCAGCGGCACAGAATAATTCAGCTTCAGAATTCTTCATACCACGACAGGAATTTTATATTTAGTATAATCAGAAAATCACAGACACTGAAAGGTCCATGCTATAGTGCAATAAACTAATATAGAAGAGGGGGGAGGAGTCCGGGTATTCTTAGCCCCAGGATAATATTGAAAAGTAAAGAAGAAATCAGGTAAGCTATAACGAAACTAGGTTAACTGTGATGATATTTGATGAGTTGCCGTGTTAGATTGAGCCATAGTTGCTTGCATGCCCTGCCATCACGACTGAGTCCAACCCAAGACAAAACAACAACATCAACAAAGCAGATCACGTTCGACGCGCGTGTAAGTATGGAGACTACACGCCTAACATCTCCTTTTCCCAACACATTACGAAAGGAGTCTCTTTGGCCTTGTTTCGAGCCCAGTGCAAGTATCTGCAGCCAGCTTCACCGCCAGCCTCCAGCGAGCACAAGCGAGCCTCTACTTCTACCGCTAACAAGCCATCCCAAATACTTAACAGTTCCACCATGCTGAAGCTGAACTTTCAGACATTTTAAGCAAAGCTTCGTACAGTCAACATCCAAAGGACCTCACCACGCTCGCCGAGGTACATCTACAACGCCAGGGGCTTAGATCAAGGCGGTTATTGGTATTCCTCTTAGTAATTCTGATAGGTCTACCGTCTCGCTATGGAAGCCTCTAGACTACACGGTATCAGACAGCGATGAGGTCAGAATGAAGAACGAGCTATTTGTCCAGTCAGAGGTGTTTCCGTTCGTCGAACACAGGAATAAGCTACAGCTAACAAGCATAGCCTTTCTGAACAGCCGGCGGAAGCCCGATCAATCAGGATCGGCTACTTGTCCTTGAACTCCAAAACTTTCTCCCCGATGAAGCTGAAGAGGGCAGAGAGAGGTTGTAACAAAGATCGTGCCACAAGCTACAGGCAGCGTGCAGAGGACAGGGAGTCTTCGGGGTCCGACCATGAGAAGGAGAGAGGTACGAAACTTTGTTCTCAAGAGGAACTTCAGCGAGAAAATAAATCCTGTTTCGTGGATTTGAACTTTGATGAAGCTGTGTCGCATTGATCTCCAATTGGATTTACGAATGCAGCCGACCTCTGGTAACTTTGCTCCCTATTAGACCAAAATTGGAAAACTATTCTTGAAGAGCGTGGCACAAGCTTGTAGTTACAAATAAAAACATCATATTTCACCCAGTTGCAGGACCAAAGCATGAGCACTGGTAATAGTCATCGCTCAAGTACACATCTTCAACTGATGCACAGTAAAACCACCATTAATATCGTCTCGTTGTCGTACTCGCTGGTACAACGTCATTGAGATAATGCTGAAAAAGAGTACCCATCTTCTCAGAGCTTGTTCTTACACAAAGCTCTCCCTTCTTTTGTATTTTTGTCCATGTTTCTCGGTGCACCTTCACCATATCTTGCTCATTTCAATCAGCCCAATATGTCCAGTGTACATGTTTTGCGTCTCGATTTATTATTTGAGTGTTAGATTTCTGTTGCTCTAAGTTAAGCCATTTAGTGAGAAATGGATTTAGAGAGAAAGAGGATGAGGCTGCTATGGGCTGATGCGCACGAGTCAAGATCTGTGATCTGTAGGGATCAGGGAATAAGCAGTCTGCGGTGAAACAGGTTATAGATGGAATGTGAAAGAATGGAACAGAAACTAATTCAGCTTTGATATATTCTCTGAAATATTGGTAAACACTGGAATGATCTACTTATTCACGAAGTTCTGGTCGGGACTAATCTAGGGACTTCAGAGCAAATGATTTAATTCTTTTTCATTTTTCTCAGCAGTTCAACTAAACCACCCACTAATGGTTGAAGCGTGCTGGGAACCTCCAACTCCAGGAGTGCTTAATCGTGCGGTTCCCTACCAATATCGTCCAACCTCATACAGTCCATACAACGTGTGCTCCCCGCACACCTGACAAGAGCCGTCCCTCTCTTCTTTAATCTCATGTCGACATTGCCGCCCTCTTCTCTTAGCAGTTTCACATTCCTCTCTTCCCATACCCACGTATACGAGTCTCTTTCGAACCTTAGACTCTTTCTCGCAGGCGCCGCAAAGGTTGCGACGATACAGGTCTTTGCACATGATTTAAGCTGTTATTGAGCGTTCTTGTCGACTTGGTTGGTTGGATGAAAGGCTTGGGAGTGAGTTAAGCTGCTTAAAGAGGGAATGCTTACGGGATTATATATAATAATTTTGATTGAGCTTTTCATATGATCGATGTGAACAGGTGCAGATGCTGATGGTGAATCGGCCAAACAAGGTAATGATTCAGACTACGCGTCCCACGGCAATGGCAACCAACACAAACTCAGTGTTCTTGTTGAACAGTACCCTCTTCTGCATTAGCAACGGTTCAATCATCTACCTGAATGCTCAGCGAAGCAGAGCTTCGCTGAGCTCTTATGGACTAACGTTCAGTTGATAGACCCGACAGATGGTGTTTACATGATACGCCTTACTTGGACCAACGTTCACGGCAGTCTCGCTTTGTATCCTCCCTGCTTCACTTCAAGTAAGTTCATAAATCTTGTAGCTTACTGAACACTCAAAAGTCACACTAGTTTTGCTTCACAGGTATATGGCGTGCAATAGAGACCAGAGGCTTAGCATTTACCGGCGAAGAATATATTTATTTGCTACACTTGCGAATGTCATGTCATATACTTATGAGCTGCTGTATTGTATTCTCGAGTCTTCTGAGATTAAGCCTTGCTACCATCCCAGACCTTCATCGTCTTACGGTGCAGAAACCTTACTCGGTGTTTTGTGTTAGCTGTCGGCTTGACGGTGTACTTGGTGCTGGCATAGAAGTATCTTTTCTACTTCTTGCCGAACACCTTCTTGACCTTATCCGTGAAGGAACCAGTCTCTTTCTTGGCGACTTCTTGTCGAATTTTCGGCTGATAATCGTCTGGTTCCGTGTAGCACGAGCCACGAGCTGTGTTGGCATGGCATGCTGGACACAGCCATGCATCGTTGCCCACAATCCTCTTCTCTCCCGGACAGGCCCTGCCCTCCTTTACGGCGTCGCATTCATCCTTTTCAGTAAGCGCGATATCCTCGGCTTCGCAGTTGCCGCAGGTTCTGGGGGTAGATTTGATGATACACATGGTGGATATTCTTGTTATCGTAGCTTTTGGTGTTGTTGATTGGTAACTGGGAGAATCGAGAGTAGAAGTTGCAGCAGGTATAAATACTATCCTCTTTGTCGTTCTCATGCGTGACGGGCCGTCGCTCCAGCAGCGCTGGCTGTGAGCAAGGAACCAAGAAACAAAGGGACATTGTGACTCAATGTTACGGCCCAGCAGAGTGAAAGAAAACAATTTGGGCTAACAAAGAACTTCGGGTACTGATAAATAGGGCATGATCAGTAAACAGTACCAGACAGTGACATGGTGAAAACATCGTGCCTCGAATCGGCGATGATATCCTCACCCTTGCACTAAATATCTACATGACCCAAATTTTGACTTCAAGTCGTTGTCGATTCATGATCAGACAGAAGATATGATCTACGAATTGCACTTCCAAGAGTACGTTACGGGATGTGGCCATGATGATGGACCGCTATATCCACAGGAGCTTTACAGCTAGTATATCGCGGTGAGTATTGGGCTACATTTAATCTTCCTTGAACAAAAATAGAAATAAGCCACGGAGTAAGATGGCAGATCTCAGAGTGAGACAAGGGTCACATTCACATCACGATACCGAAACTGCGATACCAATCATCGCACCTCAGACTATCTTCCTCACTCCCGGAGACAAGCTCCAGAAAGCAATGAAAAGAATAAAGAAGAAAACACGCCTGTCAGACGTCCATCAACACCCACCCCAGCTACGCGCCCGAAGACAAGACCACAGCTGGGGTCGAGATCATCAAGCAAACCATCTCTATACAGCAGCTGCACGAATACAACCACCGCCATCCTTGCGGACAGAGCGAGAGGACCAAGAGGGTATTCACTCTAGGGTGTCGAGGATATACATTCATCAACCAGGGTGGGATCTGTGGCTCTTTTAGGGAACCAAGAGAAGGTCGAATACTATAGAAATGATTCTCCTGGAAGCGTTGTTAGGGACCGTTCGGTGAGGTGGGTGGTGATAGTAGGTAGGGGGAACGTACTGAAGTATTGTCGACATGAAGAAGAAAAGAAAAAAATCCCAAAGGTCGGAGGA
This sequence comes from Fusarium tupiense, assembly GCA_013364945.1. Lineage (NCBI taxonomy): Eukaryota > Fungi > Ascomycota > Sordariomycetes > Hypocreales > Nectriaceae > Fusarium > Fusarium tupiense. The sequence goes on along the minus strand of JABEEO010000228.1, from coordinate 11,937 downwards.
GGATTGGTCTTTTATAGAGAGGTACAGTGGGGCTTGGGGGGTTGCGCCTGAGGCAGCGTGAAAACTCTGATTTTGGCCCAGCCACTTTTTTTGGTTAGCCTCATTTCGCTACTGAACAAATGCGGCCGGGTTCAGTGGGTATCACGGTACTCCGTACGACTTGAGCAAATGGTATCCCGTTTGAATGAGAATTCGTCAAATAAACGAGGCTGCCAAGTAATGTGTAATTGTGTTGCTACAGAATCCGGCAAAGGACCGATAAGCAGAGATTTCTTAGCCAAAAAAGGCTACAAGAAATGGTCTCTGAAAAAACACATGAGAAGAGCTGGCGCGCTAGCAAGTGCTAAGATAACAATCTTGCCAAGTATGTCGTGACTTTATAGGGTAGCTCTTTATTTTCTAGTAAATTTTATTTTATCTATAAAGGGTTGTTAATAAGAAAATAATAAAAACAGGGATTTATAGATTAAAATAAATCCCTTAAATGGTTTATGCTAAGCCTTACACTACTTCTACTTACATAAACTATTAATACTATAGCATGCTTGATAGACCCTGACCTCTATTTACTGTATAGACATACTGCTGAAATGCTCGAATAACGTTCTGAATCTCGAGGTCGGGTGATGGAAAAACGTGGGTCATGAAAAGGCCACAGACACCATTGCTTTGATCGATGAACTAAATATAAAGTTAGCTATTAGAAGCGGCGGCATAGATAAAATTACCCAGAACTGGTTGGTATAGCCACCCCAGACGAGAGTTCGTGGACCACGAGCATATGGTGCATCATGACCAGAGGCTTCCTCAATAACCATCCCACCAAAGCCCCAGGTGTAGGTCTCGCCAGCATAAAAGTCTCCGACCCCCAGCTTCTGACTCGTCAAGGCAATTCGAAGCATCCGTTTGCTTTCTTCCGATAGATGGTCTTGAAACATGAGGTACACGGAGTCCTTGTGAAGTATTCGTTCGTCGTTCGATAGGAGCGAGTGTAAAAGCTCCATGTAGTCTGCTGCACTGCAATATGCCGAATGTCCACCAAAACATTCCTCAAGACCGATGTTGATATCTATCTTGTTGGGTGAAACCTCGAGCTTCCCGGTACTCTTGTTTCGATGAGTCAAAGTGGCGACTTGGTGTGCATTACTTGGCGAATCCGGCCAAAACGTAAAGCTCGAAGCGCCAATAGGCTTCCATACGTGATCATTTAGATACGCCTCCAGAGACATGCCACTGATCTGTTCAACAAGTCTTCCTGCCCAATCTACTCCACAACCGTACTCCCAACCCTGGCCAGGTTCGAATAGAAGGGGGTGATCGAACCACCCAACAATAGTAGACTTATTTCCAACTGTAGTTCCCTGAAATTTGCGAAGCTTCTTCAAATCTCTGTTGCTAAAGTCGTATCCACAGCCAGAAGAGTGGGTCAAGAGTTGTCGGAGGGTAATTGGATTACGACGTTTCTGGAGGACGGGTGATCCATCTGCATTCCAGCCCACGAGAATTTGTTGCCGACCTAGGTCTGGAAGCAATTCGCTGACGTCAGCATCAAGAGTAATGAATTGTCTCTCGACAAGTTGTAATGCAGCAACGGTGGTGGGCAGCTTCGTGAGGGAGGCGAGCGTGAAGAGAGTTTCGTGACTGATGGAGACTTGATCAGGCCAGGAAGGCGATGGACCACCGAGATATTCGGAGACAATATCAGATCCTACTAAGCGTTAGCGTGGTTGAGGTGATGGACTTGATTAGATAACCATCACGACGTTTGGCCAGAACGGCCAGTGAAGATACAATGTCTTTATCGACGGAAGACTGTAACAAGCTTCGAAAGGTGTCCATCATGGAAAGGGTTGCCGAGAACGAGAGGAGGAAAAGCGTAGCCTGTAAGTGATGAGGAAGATAAGAATCCAAAGTCCTTGGTCTGGATAAGTGATTTTAGAGCCGACGGAGAGCTGTGCTGGCTTGAAAGAGTGATGCGATAGAATGTGACGGTGGAAGGAAACTGGGCGGGGAAGAAGAAGTAATTATTCAAATACAAAACCCTATCTAGCCACTGCATTTAGGGCAACAAGTTCACATGACTTGGACCAGGTTTGCTACTGGTCAAACGCAAAGACTTCTAGCTAAGCTGTGTCTGTCCATTGTCCTAGTTTACTATGCTTTATCACATTTAAGAGAAATCTTAGTTGACTGCATCCTACGGTTTGGACTGTTGCCTGGATATTGCGTTCTTCATTTGACTCAGTGTTGAACTGACTTAGTATAGTGTTTACGAGTGTTGAAAGCTCAAAAGCCACCTGTATCCCATCCGCACAACAGTCTGGTTGGTTATAGATTCCCAAATCATAGAGAATCGGGGACTCAGGCTCCCGACCACCCGGTACATCAAACCAATTGAGTGTTTTCCAAAGAACGAGCCAAAGAAACAATATTATCCGTACGGAACTCTCCTTGCCCAGAATAACCCCCTTTGTCCTTTGATTGCTGGGTGTTTCCAAAATCATCATCGGCAGACACCTCGGTCTTGGCTGAATCTCGTCGTTCAATAAACTCCAGTACGGTACCAGTTTCGTTTTCACTCAAGAAGAATTGTCGAAATCCAGTAGCCAAATCTACACTTGGATTGTCGGCAGTAGTAGTCCACCCTCTCTCCCTTATGGCAGCAAAGATAGGGTCGACAGCTTTTACTTCCAAAGCGATATGATGGACATGCGACCTCAATTTACGGCTTAGCAGTTTCGAAAAGATGGAAGCAGGGGAAAGTCCTTCGGTAAGGATGAGAACTCGCTGTTGGTCTTGAGGAAGTCCCATGACGTGCATCAGCCCGTCATCTTGTCCTTCAGGAGCAGAGCCAGCATTGACAGTGAATGTACGAATATGCGTAAATCCCAGCATTTGCTCGTGAAACACCTTTACAGGAGCAGTGTCGGACATGATTGAGGCGTAATGGTCTATCTGGATCGTTGAGTCGACAACAGAGTCCAATGCGTAGGAAGAACAAGTAAAGATATCCTTTGAATGTTCCTGAGGTGGTGCTTGACACAGACTAATGGGATATCCAGCTAGTTCAGGTTCAAGAACAAGTTCAGTTGACTCATCATCGAGAATTTGCTCTAGAAAGGCGATTGACTTGGCTCTGAGAACATCGCGGGCCTTTCGCAAGTTATACACAGAAAACTGCACCGAAAGGCCAATATCAACTGGAGAGGCGTCTTCTGGAACTTGGACAATGCTGATTGTTGGATCATCTGACCCAGGAAGTTGGAACAGAGTGCGATCGGCATTTGACTTGGCATTGTAGAGTCTCGTGATGGCCTTGGTAGCCCGTTCGACATTCGTGGTCCTCATCGTCAGATGGGTCATTCTCTTGACCCCAAGGAGATTCACAGGGCCAGCCTTTCTGCGGACGGCAGCTAGATCTCCACACGCCTGCCAGACAGCAAGGTTCCCCTGCTGATAACTGGCCTTGGAAAGAGCTGCACTAACAAAGGCTTTGGTGTCGGTAGCAGACGCTTCCAGATTGGATACAGCGTACCCCTTCAAGGCGAGGCCACTGCAGGCTCGCATGAAGAGATTTGCGGTCCCTGAATTGGTAACCCACTCTGGAAGCATGCAAATTGATGCCGAGTCGAGTCGGCTTGCGACATCCTCTACACAATCTTTCTGGCTGAAAACATTATTGGCACCGGCGATGATGAACCGAGTTCCGAGAGGAGCTTGGGCGAAAGTTTCATCAGCCAAGGTAGAGACAACTCTCGATGTCAAAACATAGCGTTGAGCGCAAGGAACAAAAACCTCTCCCCTAGTACAGGCGAGAAAGTTGATGAGGTGCTTCTCGTCAGTTGACATGCTCTCCCGCGTTACGTAACAGCCAGACAGCAGTTCTGGTTGACTGAGTCCTGCTTCGAAGCTCCTCGCGTCATAGCCCTGGAGGCTGTCGTTTTTGACAGCTATGCGACGGGCCCTATCAATGGCACCACAATCGATGCCATCATCGTTGATCAGGAAGCCGTACTGGCTGGAGATCCCTACAACTCTCCCGATGCCTAGCTCCTTGGCAGCGATAGCAAATGTGGAGCCAACACATCCAAAACCCTGAATCAGCAACCGGACCTTGCCAATGAGATCAGGTCTTTGATGGGTCAGAAGCTCCTTGAGAGTGACTGCCATGACGTAGCCAACACAATACTCCTCTAGAGACCACCCCGTGGCGTTGACGCTCTCTTTGAGAAGAGATGCAACATCAGCGGGAGAGGAACCAACGCAACCGAGCGAGTTGCGGAGTGCATCTAATGCGGTCGTAGTACCTGGAGGACAATAGGCTCTGGCGTGTCCGTCGATGGTGGCATGATCGGTATTTATATCCGCTCCAGTTCCCCAGTACTGAGCGATGATACTGGCATTATCGCGGATGAAGCGCTCCAAGACATAAGGAGCTTGTGGGTGCTGGGGGGAGAACCGAATGCCGCCTTTTGCACCGACGACCTGTGGCTGACAGCTCACAGCCAGCTTCAAGCTCATGGAGCGAGCTATGTCGCGGACTTCATCGAGCGTTGTACGTTCATGTAGAAACAAGCCGCCGCCAGAGACAGTAGGCACGGGGGAGTCAATGACGATCCAGCCTTCGGCTGCGGATAGTTCGTCTACCCAGTGCCAGACACAGCGCCCATCTATGACAGTGTAGGTGGGGATTCCATTATCTTGAGATTTCTCAATCGTGTTGATGGCCATAAGTCTCTTGTTTGCATTGCCATTCAGGAATCCAATGGTGGAAATGGCTGGCTCACAAACTAAGGATGAAATAGAGGCCATGATCAGATGTCCAGCTTTCCAAAGAATTGAATAAGTGAATTTGTTTGTGTAAGAGGTCAAAATAGTGCTAATTATGCACTAGCCTCCCGTAGCACTTCGTGTCTCTTTATAGTCCATCACAGCCCTTTGCTTATCTCGCAAGTTTGACCCGAGTTATCGAACATTTTGTCATATCCAACTCATACTTACCCTTTTCACGTGTCATCGAACAGCATCGAACCTCTAGAACAGTATTAACCAACTGCCGAAACAAAAGTTCGCGTAAGTTATGTGACAAGTCAATTGATTGACGCGTCGAAAGGATTGCGCGAACGCGAAGGGTTGGTGCCAACATCCGCATCCCGCAGCCACTTCGATACATGCCGGGAGGTTAAAAACTCAAATCTATATCACGGCAACGGGAACTTGCTGCCTAACTGTGGAGATCAAGCTTCCTTGGTCTATCACACATGCTTCAGATACTATGTAGAGGGGTGTCGTTTCTGATCGATGCTATCATCATGCGGCTTCACTTTCCCCTCAACCCGCTTACCAACCTTCCATGATGTATTTTTCTCTGAGATGCAGCTAAGAACTCTATTCTCAAGTAGAAGTTCCCTTGGTCCGACGAAGAGACCTCCCGCATACGACTGAGTCACGATATTAGTTCCTCAAAAATGACTATATAATACCGTCGTTGAAAGTTGAAGCCAGATGTACATCAACAAGTCTTCAGAATCCACCACTACATTTCCCTTCTCACACGTCACCAAACATGGGTTCTAACGTCAATTATTGCCAGGATGCCGCTGGTATCTTCAACTCCTACGTCGCTGCTTGCAGTATCGCCGCTGCTTGGGAAATCGGGCTTCTCGATCAAGTCCGCAACAACAATCCTGTAAATATCGACAATTTTGCATCTGGTCATGATCTTGATCAGAGATCTATGCGTGGCTTAGTCTCTGCGCTCGTCACTTCTGGCATTGTCCAGTATGATGGCGATGGCATTGCGCCAGGAAGGCTCCTGGAAGATGCCTATATGACTAAAGGTCTCTTCCATTGGCTTACTCTTGGGTCCGGCAGTGTCTTCACTCGTATGCAGTATATGCTACACAACAAGAATCGAAAGGGAAATTACTTTTCTCGAGATTCCGCTGCCATTGCATATGCATGTCGCGATGCGAATGAGCAATTCATCGACCCAGTTTTCTTAGAGGCTGTGTCGTCAACGGGGATCAGCTTTACTTCCGCTGTGGACCTTGGAAGTGGCAGCGGTGCGAGGCTGATGCAGGTCCTCGACCGTTTCCCTGACAGCACTGCCATTGGAGTCGATATCGCTGGTCCAGCAATTGAACTGGCCTCGGCTGATGCTGAAAAGCGCGGGTATGGCGGGCGAGTCACCTTCCTGGAAGGCGATGCAACGAAGCTAGATTATCGTCCAGAGTTTGCACAAGTCGACTTGATCATGTCATTCCTCATGGGTCATGACTTCTGGCCTCGCGACAACTGTATCAAGTCGTTGAGAATGTTACGAGACGCCTTTCCAAAGGTTAAAAGGTTCTTTCTTTGCGACACTATGAGAATCCTAGTGGACAACCCCAAGACACGATATGCCGTGTCGGAGGAAAGTGTGCCCATCTTCACTCTCGGCTTTGAATTCGGGCATGCACTTATGGATGTTACATTGCCAACAGTGGAGGATTGGGAGGACGTTTTCGAGCCTGGTGGTTGGCGATGCTTACGCCAACACTACATGATGCCCCCCTCACTCACGATGCTTTTTGAGTTGGAGCCCCTGCACGGATGATCCTTTAGATAATGGCCTTTGAGTTCCTTAAGTTTCCTCGAGCAGAATGATGAGCATATTCTCGGATTTAGTTGCGAGTGGTTGACTAGATACGCGCATTTCTAAGTAGCTGGGATATAAATATCAGAGCGTCCTCGCAAAAACTTTCTACACCAATGAGATCAGGCTACTATTTGAAATAAATAGAGTTTTGATAATGTGAGACATATCAACGGATCACTGACGGGGCAGTGTTGAAGCCCTCAGACGTGATTTAAGTGGCTGACTTACGAGTGCGAGTCTGGAAAGTGACCTTAATGTTAATTTCCGGTGCTCACACACAGAAAGGGTCAAGCGCACTCCGGAAATACCGGCTCATAAAAGCTGACGAGAGTTTCTATGGAGAACTATAATTACACGTCGTTATCATTATCTCGCTACATATGCTCAAAAGCTTATGGCGGCTCGGAGTCCACGTAGGGGGTTACATATGTTGATCATATTTGGCCAAGCTTCCGAATAGCATAACAAGCCCAAATCTAAGTGGGTGGTAAGAGAAACTAGAAGTGTTTGTTTCCTCACATGATGCTGCGTGGTGGATTAAAACCACCCTGTGGTTATGTCGTCTAATGAGGTGGTGCATGATGGCAGGCATACATATCTCTCCCGTATGAGCCGGAATTTACCGCCTTGCTCCTCAGGAGTGACTCACAGTGTCACTGGAGTCTTGAAGTATTCATTCGTAAGGATCAGCAGTCCGATATCGGTCATAGAAAGTGCTAGACCGGTTGATACCGGCTCGAGTGACTCTCTTTCAGAATGTCTGCTCCAGTTAACATCACATGTGATCACCATGCACAGGTCGAATGGTAGGAGGCCCTCCTGCCGCCGTATGTGTCAGGCTCTGAACACTTAGAACTGTCTATGTACTGTCCTTTTACGTGTGTCTCACTCTTACTTCTGTCACCTAACTTCCTCAAGTTCCTAACATCATCTCATCTGGTTCCTCTCTTGAACGTATTCACTCCGCCGCCTTCATCAGTATCTCTACGTTTCAAATTGGTTCTCCATCAAGAAATCTTCAGGAGACGCATCACAATGTTTTCCTCTCGCTACGAAATCGAAATACCCAAGGTTGACGTTCTGACCTATTTGTTTAGTATGTACTTGTCAGATATGCTCGTGGCTTTAATCTGTGCACCTGTTGACCGGCTTTACAGGATCGTCAGCGATTCGAAACAATGGCTTTATCTTTCTCGATGCAGAAAATCCAACCGATGGACTTTCTAAGGAACAGCTAGAGGAACGCGTAAAAAGGCTTGCTGGTGGTCTTCGCAGGACCATTGGATTGCAGGAGAATGATGTTGTTCTGGCGTTTACCGAGAATTCTGTGCGTAAATGTCAAGTTCTTCTTGCCAGGAACTTATCTAATTGCTGCAGATATGGTACCCCGTCATTATACTAGCAGCTATCTGTGCTGGGGGGGTTTTCACCGGAGCGAATCCTCTATACACCTCAATGGGTAAGGGAGTCAAGTGCAGACATCGCCCTGATTAGTGATTCCATACATTAACATATAAGCAGAGTTGACCCGCCACCTTCGAACTTCTGGAGCAAAATGCATCTTCACCGACCGACAGCGGCTCGATACAGCCGTGCAGGCAGCCAATACGGTGGGGTTGCCAAAGACATCCATAGTTATGGTTGATCAGATCAACGAAACCAAGCCTTGTGGCTATCATGGGATACACGACCTGTCGGATGTTGCTTTCTCTTGGGAGGTTATCCATGACGCAGAGGTGTTGGCTGATAAGTAAATTGTTGCATCTAAGAAGAAATTCTTTATCTTACCAGTTTCCAGGACCGCGGTTCTCAACTTTAGCAGCGGTACTACCGGACATCCCAAAGCATGCATGATAACCCACCGTAACCTAGTTGCAAACTCGGAACAGCAATTATATCTGCATGACGTCGCCTGCTCGAGATCACCAGATTCAAAACGCACTATTCCACGCATACACTGTGGCTTTCTGCCACTCTATCACGCGAGCAAGTTCTCCACCCCGACCTTTGTCCTCTACTAATGGAAGATCAGGCGGTTTGATCACTTATTGCATCATGAACGTTCGGTCGTCCTATACAACCGCTATTATCCGCAGGTTTAACCTTGAACTTTTTCTTGATACAATCCAACGTCTCCGCGTCACAGATCTGCTGCTGGTTCCCCCAGTTGCTTTAATGCTGACCAAAAGTGATATGATATCCCAGTACGATCTCTCTAGCGTGGAACTGATGTTTTGCGGGGGAGCCCCTCTCCAACCAGACCTGTCAAAAAAGCTGGAGGCCATTTTTAATAGCAGAAAAGTCCACAGTCGCCAAGGATGGGGAATGACAGAGGCCACAATGGCTGTCACTCTGTTCGCCCCCGATGAATTTGACGTCTTCCATACAGGTGTTGGATATCTCGTTCCGAACATGGAAATGAAGATAGTCAAGGATGATGGTCAACTGGCTGGATACGACGAAGAGGGAGAAGCACTGATCAGAGGACCTAATATTTTCAAGGGCTACTACAGAAACCCAGAGGCGTTGCGGGATATTTTAGAGGGCGGATGGCTCAAGACTGGAGATGTTGTCATGATGGATAAAACTGGGCTTCTGAAAATAGTAGATCGTAAGAAGGTCAGTACAACTTTTTTATCGAGTGTATGTGACATGGCTTTTCTGACAGCTGATTACAGGAGCTTATCAAAGTGAAGGGCTTTCAGGTGTCCCCCTCCGAGATTGAGGGGGTACTTCTCGAAAATGAGCATGTCATAGACTGTGCAGTGATCCGAGTGATCCGGTCAGTACTTACTATCACTTTTGCTTCATTTTCTTCAGGAGACTTATAGACGCTGACTCGATGCCACGCTAGAGACGGACAAGAACATCCACAAGCATTTGTTGTACCTGGGGGTGACAAGATCACCGTTACAGCTATTAAGGAATTCCTAGAAGCGCGGCTCGCAGCGTACAAGCAGCCTACTGGAGGAATCATATTTGTGGATGCCATACCTAAATCGTCATCCGGCAAGATTTTGCGCCGGATGCTACAGCAGTCGGCATCTAAAGGAATAGCTCATCTCTAGGCTCGGAGGCTTGTGCCTAATGACATCATGAGAAGTAAGATTAGCATTTATAAATTTCCATGGAATCATGTTAGTTATCACGCTATATTCACCAAATGAAGAAGTCACATAATACATCGCGCTGGAGCTTAGAATGTCTATGTATATTCCGGGAATCTTCGGTGACTGAGACCCGATCCTGGCTCGGTTGCTACTAGGCAGATATGATCTACTGCATAGATGCACTTTGAATACTTTCTCTCCCAGCCGCTATCTTGTATATGTGTTGGGGTAGCCTGCCCTTCACCCCAAATCTGCCTTAAATCTGCAAAGTGTAGTGAAGTAGTGATAAATATCAGAATCTGTCTGGCCACGCTTGCGGCCGCTCTATACCTGCACGGCATATTGTTGGCAGCTAGAGGGACGCAGCTATCAAGTGCCGAGAGGCTATGCAAGAAGAGAGACAAATCTGTTCTTAACCTGAATGGATACGCTAGGCAGGGCCTTGGCCAGAGGGGACGGCGCTGAGTCTAGGGAGTAGATCTACGACGGGCCGCCTGCCTTGCCCCGCCCTGCCAACCTTGAACTCATTCGGGCCGATCTAATCTAATAAAAGATAACAATTCGGAATCTTGGCCGTGAAATGTACTGTAAGCCGGCATTGATTCCGCGATTCTGTGAAACGGAATGAAAAGTTTATAAAACAGTAGTGCATGCGGGCCAGAAGCTGTGTAGGAATTCTCTGATAAAGAGTTACGCTGGGAGAGGGCATCAGTGGTCTACCAGAGTTATAAATGATCAGAAAGAATTCAGTGTGGTGTGCCGGGTATGATGAGGCAAGTAGAGAGCAATAAACTGATTCGGTGACGACTTTCACACCACTCTATCTCCATCTTTTGCTTCGTAACGAGGCAGCCAGTGAAATGTCCAAGCATCGGCTCCCACTCTACAAAAACAGCACAGGCAAATCAACATCTTTCCGCAAAGAGAGAGTTCCGGTAGATGAAAGGGACAACAGCCCCCAACTGAAACCGGGGCTGCACTGGTACGTTAACTCTGACCCGGATACGAGAGAGATAAGGTACTTGGAGCAGAGTTAGCCTTCTGTAAATCCGCATGGCCCCGGGCCTTGATTTGTCTATGACGCGCCTGACATAACAGGTATATATGACCCATGGCTAGAGAGATTTAGATTGACCTGGGCCAGGTAAGCTCCACCTGCTTAGCCTCACAGCATACTGATGGCAGATAGCCCTGTTGGGTATGTCACATTAACAGAATCTATACCCGCGCTGTCCGGTATTATTGCCAGATGTAATACCTAAATTCTCGGGCAGAAGCAATTCTACTGTAGTACTACAAGGTACTTCCAAGTATATAACTTAGATTCTCTAAAGATAAGGTACTATAGACTCAAGATTAAGGCTATAGTAAAAGGTAACTAAAAGATTCTACAAAGTAATAGCTATGTTAAGATATCTTATAAAACGTTCCGAGCTAACTTAGTCAATGTCATTTTACCCTGTAGTGGATATTTAAGAAGGATTAGTTATAGAAATCTTGTCAGAGGACCCTGGGACGTTAGTAAGGCGGTCGTGGACAATATCGCTAAGCATCTTATCCGTTACCGACTCTGTAGGGTAGCTCTTTATTTGCTGGCTAGTGCGCATTGTGTTTATAAAGCAACGACGAGCGGAGAATATAAGAAAAAGCTTCCTAGCTAAAAGATCGTTCGATTGAAGTACTGCTTGAGATAATAGGTAATGATTTAATTCGGGTCTTTACTTAACTTTAAAAGGCGTAATCGGGCTCTAGATTGCTCAATGAAAAAGATGTGCGTAGTGATAATAAATGGGTATCATGACGACAAATAATTCGGCAAGAGTTAAATAATTAAGGCTTGTAGAGAGTTAGAGTAGCTTTTAGTAATAATTTTAAATAATACAATAGTAAAGTATAATAAATTCTATTTATTTTAAGAGGAATTATAGACTGTAAGAGTTCTGGTTAATCCCCAAGCCGCCAACATGCCCGAGACCGCAACCAAGCAGAGCAACCCACCAAATCGCAGTCGACAGCCCACTGAGTCTTAGTGGTTATAGGGCGTAAACCTCCCACAGTCTAGCACATACGACCAAAGGTAGTGGAAAATACGGGATCCCGTCCGCTCTCCCATAGTCAAGCCACTAACCGGCGGATTAGTAGTTGGGTCGGTGACGACCAGCGAATCCCCGCTGTTGTATGTTTTTG